>WNNJ02000636.1:0-26143 GCA_012934845.2 Pomphorhynchus laevis | reverse complement strand
GTCGTATTCCCATGTAGATGGAGTAAAATATGATTGCCAGTTATTTGGAGGAATGGGATGTTTGGGGTCGTCGTTAATGTAACCTTTAGGGTTTCGCCAAATATACCAGTCGCGTTTTGGCGAGTCCAAAGAAGTAACAAAACAATACTATTTTCATTCATTTGCCACTGAACAACCAGACCTAAATTGGCAAAACGTCGACGTTCGTAATGAAATCTACGATATGATGAGATGGTGGTTAGACATGGGTGTTGACGGATTCCGTATGGATGCTATCGTATTACTCGCTAAACGTGAGCTGGAAGACGTGGAAAACCCTGTGGATATCAAATATCTTGGCAATAATCCAGGAATTCATGATTATCTACAGGAAATGTACAACTTAGTTTTAAAACATTATTCGGTTTTTACTGTTGGTGAAATTCCTTTTATCACCGCAGAAGAAGGCATTCTGTACGTCGGTGAAGATCGAAATGAACTAAATACATTATTCCATTTTCAGGTATGTTCCTTATCAATTTTTACTGTATGAGATAAAAAAAGATATCATCCTGTATGCATAAAATCTAGTAACCATCTAATAGCCACAAACCATCTAATAGCTAAAAACCACGTACTGTTTACTGAATAATATAATTCTAATCACAAAAATAATTTTAAGCTGTGCTAGTTATCTGCTATTATCAAATCAGAAAATGTAAAACCCAGTGATTTTGTAATTTGAATTATTTTATTCTTCCTACTTCTATCTAATATATAAGCGATAAAATGATTATGCAATTATCAAAACAAATTTTTATAACTAGATACTAGCATGTTAGATATCTTTAAAATTTTATTTTATTTTTCATTTGATTGTCATTCTCGATACCCTCTGGAATGAGAGCATTAATCAATTTGTCAATTGAATTTGAAAATTATCTTTTAAATATATTTTAATAATATATTTTTTAACTCGTTCACGTTATTTCGGACTTCGTTAGAGGTATTTTACTGTGTATTATTGACAATTTATTTTTTAGGATGAGAGCCTAATTTTATTTTAGATTTCCATTTGTGGTTAGTGTTGAATGTTAAGAGTTTGCGATCTTCTTTTGACTCCTATCTTTCAGATTTGTAAATGATTATTACAATGCAGCGTTTAACCAGCATGGGTTATTTATTCGATCACTGATCATTGATAAAATCAATAAAATAAAATTAAAAGGCGATATTCGACTACACGGGCTGCTACAATAATTAAGAACATCCCTTTGAAAACTAGATACGGGTAGTGCAACTATATTGCAAGAATGACCGTTACAAGCTCGTAATGCTCTGTGGGATAATCAAGAAGATATGTTACAATTTGTGCGCGCAATAAATATTTATAATCGCTTATTTACAATTCCTTATTGAGCTCTGGGAGCTGATAAGCTTGTTTTATAATAGCAGATGTTGCCAAAAATTGTGGCTTTGCTTAGGGAGCACAGTGTTACAATTCTACAATCAAATTCTACAATCTGATGATCATGTGAGAAAACAAGCAACAACGATTAAATAACCTGCCGAAAAAATCGGGATAATCCGGATATCACCTGGTTATTTAAACAAGGTTCTGTATATGCTGCCACGTAAGCACATTATTGGAGATGCCTTTTAAATATATGACAACTCAACCGAAACGACTGATGATAGTTAACGCTAGGTTTAGCGTTAACTATCATCAATCGTTAAACGATTGATGATAGTTTAACGCTAGTTAGCACAGTAAAATCGAGCCCGACGGTTCAGTCGTCTAAACTCTTTCATAACATCTTGAACTTGAACAAGTAAAGAATATATTGAACAAGTGAAGAATATATTGAACAAATGAAGAATATATTGAACAAGTGAAGAATATATTGAACAAGTGAAGAATATATAACAATACCCTTATATAAGGGTATTGTTAAACATTTCTAAATGCTCACACATTTGTCTCGGCAGGTCCAATGTGTCTTCCTTGTAAAGTGTCGGGACATATAGTATCATTTCGACCAATCAAGTTCGTGATCTTGACATACTTATACAATCGCCCCTTAAAACTAGAATGGATACTGAAAGACGTTGCTATTCAGCAAGGAAGATAATTTATCTAATTAAAACTTGTTTCTTGTCAATATATCCTCAGTGTTTTGCTCGGCTATATAATGCGCTTGTTGGTCCCCATATCGAATATGCTATCCAGGCATCATTCCCTTCTACAAGAGGTGAAATGAGGGATTTGGAGAGAATTTTACGTCGTGGCAGTAAGCTCGTTCGAGGATGTAAAATGATGAGTTATAGCGATCGTTTAACTTCAATAGGCATGATATCAGTGCAAGCCAGACTACTCGTTCTGGATCTGTTTGCGATGTGGTCTATAGTAAAGGGGATAGATGGATACCCAAGTGAATGTGTTAAATTGAATGTCCGACAAAGTCGTAGGGGTCATTCTCTCGCGTTACGCGCAAGACAAATTGGAAGGTCGACAATGGTATCTCGATTGTCACGCAGAGTGAGAAAGTTGTGGAACGCATTGCCTCATGACATCATGACTGCGTCATCATTAAGCCAATTCAAAGCCATGGTCAACACTTGGATAAGACACGTTGATCAAAGCAACATTGGAAGTTCTTATCCTTGGTTTGGTTGAAATTGATATGTTTGTTTTGTGTTGTAATGTACGATGAGCGGGCAAAACGGCCTTCTCGGTCAAAGCTCGGTATATAATTTTTTTAATATAATTTATTTATTTAAATAATATCGGAAGTTCTACAACATATACAATTAAGGTTCCCGTTAATGGGCCTTTCGATTCAAAATTTAAAATTTTTAATAATGGTCAATCGAAATCATTGCAAAACAATCCTTTCTAGATTGTTTCCGGTGCGATTTTCTGTCATTTGATATTGTGTTCCCATTCTTGTGGATCTCACGCACATCGATACACATTTTGCTAGTGTAAGTGATATATGTGTTCGCAAGGCTCTTATGCAATCACTGTAAGGCAGTATTATTCGCTCTGCAACTTTTGTGGACATTCAGCGCACTACCTTATCAGCTTATGGTGTCATTACCCCGGTAGCGGAGAAGACCATCGGAAATAAAGCGGATCGTTTTGTATATAATAATATCAAAAATTGACGGATTAATACGAGTAATTTCTATACGAAGAAAAGTAGTAGCTGATACGAGAAATGTACGACCAAATGCAGTAGCAATATCGAAATGATCTACTAGAGTGCATCTATTGTTTCCAATGATAGAGCTAGAAGGTCGAACATTACTTTTAAAATTTACATATTTAAATAATATGTTAGGATAGTTGGCTGACTTTCCTACCAGTACTTGTTCAAATTGCCGCTTTTTAAGTCTCTTGAGATATGTGAAATGATTCCGACACTTTTTAAATGACCTATAATCAGTTTCTCCATTCCTATACCTTACGAATTTTTGCTTCTTGGATCTCAATGCCTCCTGAAGCTCCTTATCAAACCAAGGATTTGTGCGTGCACGGGCAGTTGCTACCTTACGAGGTGAGAAACGTAGAAGAAGCGATATCATTAGGGTTTCAAATTGTTGCCAAGATGATTCAACTCCAAAAATCAATTGATCATACCAATTTGTACCGAGAAGGGATTGACGTACTAAACTGAAATTGGTTTTGAGACATTGTACTGGCATACATGAAGACTCAGGTTGTGACAATATATTAGATAAGTTTGTAATAAAGCGAATAACAGAATGATCAGAGCTGCCTAAGGCATCCAAATATGTTACACCAGTGACCAAATATTTATCGGAAGTAAGACAAATATCAAGCAAAGATTGATGGTCTCCAGAGAAACGAGTAAACATTGAGACATGTTGCGTTAGATTAAAAAAATTGATAGTATCAAGGAATGCTGATTAATAATTATTGTTATCTACGCATATGTAGTTAGCCCAGTATATAGAAGGCATATTTAGATCGCCCACTACTACCACATTACTACGGGATTCAAATTTTAATAATGTATCAACTATGGAACAAACATCCATTCTTGGACTACAATATATAAGATTAATAGTAAACAACAAATGACCGGACAGTAATATATCGCCCCATAGTGTTTCTGTACCATCTTCAGACTTGGCACTTAAAGTCATAAACGCTACACTATTATGTAAATATAAAATTACCCCACCTCCTCTCTTTCCGGTGCTATCGACACGATAAGAATTATAATTATCTATTTCAATCTCTTAATCAGATATACCGGAGTGAAGCCAGCTTTCTGTTATTGCGATTAACAAGGGTCGGCAATATTGAATACGTTGCTTCAATTCGTGAATTTTATTAAGAAAACTGCGTGCGTTAGTATACAAGATCACAGAACTAGAGCCTATTGAAGCACATGTGTTATTTCCATCAATATTAGCACTATTGGATCCCGCCAGAGCAGATCACAACGGTGATTGATGATAAACAATGTCTTCTAAGTAATCACATGTATTTGTAATGGGTTTGTTGGATAAGCTAGAAGCGACGAGAGGAGTTAAATCTAATCCACAAACAGCGGAGTCTAATTCAAGCGAGTCCCTCGTCGCACAATTTGAAAATTCCGAATTCTTAAGTTTGTTTCTCCTGCATCTAAGCGCGATCTCAATAATTGTCTAACATCCCTAAAACGTTCACGTTCAAACTTGTCAAGATCATTTAGTAATCTAACGGTAGAACCTTTAAGATGATCGGAGTTGCTCAAAATAGATTTGGAAGCCGCTGCGTCGGTTAAAATTGCTTTTAATAATCTAGGATGATTATTCTGCTTTTTATTAATTCGAAACAAAGCTAATAGTTTAATTTTGGATGTTACCTCTTCGCACGAACTTTGGATAAGTCGTCATCTAATCTATGTTGTATGTTGACCGACATAGATTCAGGTATATTAGTGAAAACGATAGCGCGAGAAGGATCATGATATTTGCGTAAGCGGGAAAAGTGCTGCTCAGAGGAAATCACTAATTTTCAATCAAGATATGTGGAGATATATCAATGACTTTAGTTGTTTGGCATGCATCAGGTATAACATTTGCTAATGACTCGAATTGATTTGAATCTTTGTGATTAAAAGACACTTCATCTGACTGACCCAGACTGTTAACATATGTAGAGCGCTTAGGTGAATAAACATTGATTGGATCAATCATTGATTGTACGATCGTTGTAGGTTTCCACTATCCAAATTTCCGTTATTTATGAGATTGTCATTGTCCAAACTGTTATTTTCGATAATCGATGATGACATATTGATTAATAAGTTGGATGTTCGATTTAATGATTCATTTTCGATTTGCAGGAAGTCTATGACAACGTGTTGCTCTAGCAATGTTTGGAAATTGTCTGTAAATCGACCGCTTTCTTCATTTGATAATAATAATTGTTCTTTTCGATGTTTTCCGCATTTTCGTTCGAATTGTATTTCACTAACATCTTTGTCACAAATGATACTATTTGAATTGTCATGGCTGATAGACGATTGATCATTCTTTGAAACTATCAATTCTTTGCGAAGAGATGCTAAACAGAATACGCATAGAAAATCTCTATCTAGAAAATTTGAAGAAAGACGAAGAGGTAGCCAAACAGTAGTCCACACAGCGCAATCTGTCATGGAACACTACATAATGTTGAGATACATTATCATTCACATTCGATTTTGTCGTTTTCTTCCGTTTCTCCATAATTTAGTGAAAATTTTGAAATTGATTTAGACTTTTTGAAATACAGCGAGTTGGTAGTTTGTATGATTGAGTATTAAATTCGATCAATTCCGATCCATATTGTTTGGTACTTTATTGTGTATTTTATGTCTTTAATTTTTGAGCCGTTCGTTTTTTGAGTATTCATTTTGTATATATTTATCTCACAAACTCTTTTTTATGTTTTTTAAAGACAAGTTATCAACTCGTATTTTCCTTGTAGATTGATATTAAGGGTATTCAAATGACAAGTAAGATTTGCTAAAAATGCAAGATTGCCAGATTTATCTGGCATGTTAACAAATGCCAGATTTGCTAAAAATGTCGTTTATTTTAAATTTCAATTTTTTATTTTAACTTGATTTAAATTATAGAAAAGCTATTAAATTTTGATTTAGCATTATGATTATGTTTTGTTTATTTTATAATTATATTAAATAGGTAGACTCAGTTGGCTGATTTGATTTATTCCACAACGTATTCCTAATAATCGATGCAAACGTCCTTGTTTCGGCTTTACTTTCAAGGAAAAAAATCGATCTCTTCAATCCGTTTATTAAAGACCTTTAAAACTTTATGACAAGATAACCATCGAACCTCCTTTTAGTAAGGGAGATATTCAATTTCCGTGTTTGTATGCTGCCGGATGGCTACAAAGTTTCGATGGTTTAATCCTCGCGAACATATTAAATTATATATTTAAGCACACTAGACATTTTCAAAACTTTAATACAAAGTACTTGTTGATGAATCAAACAATGAAAGACCGATACATCTTCTTTTTCCTGAAACCTATCATTTAACAATATGTTAAGCAGTCACAAATCCCTTCATGCTTCTGTCATTGATTTTGCACCAGCTGTCGTCACTGATACAAGTTTCTTAAAAGGAAATTTTTGATTTTCTAACAATTGCAATACTGTCTCAAAAATATCTTTTTCCGTCGTCGTGCCTTTTAAAGAAATAACGTCTAGCAACTCCACTGTTATATTCATACCAACATCACGTGCACGAAAAAAAAACAGAAACCTGAGCAACATCCCTTATATTTCTACTCTCTTCAACAACTAATGAAAAAGACAAATCTTAACGACAAATCACGTATTTGAGAGGTTATATTGCCACCTATCTCTTTTATTCTCTCGGATACTGTATTTCTTAATAATGAAATATCAGCTAATTTCTAGCGCACCTCTAGACATAGCAGTTCTGCGGCTCTTATCATACGATCTTTGATTAATTCACCATATGTGAATTAATACCCAATAGGTACATGCTAATTAGTACCCATAACTGGCACTAATTACAGATTTATTTCGAACTGATAAATTTGTGAAGAAGCTGTGTTTGCTAAGAAGAACACTGCTGCCAATCTTTTTAAATTTTACTCCCTAAAAGATCATTCATATCAATTATATTCTTCGCAGTGGTTTGTTGTATAGTGTCGTTTTTTTATTGAACTCCTTAATTGTTCCAATTTTTCTAACAAATTACACAGAAATTGTTTTATTTCTATGCAAAAATATCCTAGCTTCAATCTGTCTTGAAAAGTTGTTCCTTCATCCTGTATACTTCTCTTTCTTGACATTATTCTTAAAATAAGGTATTTAAAAATATTATTACAGTAAAAATTTTGTTGTTTCAAATTGTTACAAATTGTAAAAATATCAAACAAAATCACAAAAAAAATTAAAGTAGAAAGATTTATAAAATAATCTCACGGACCGCGTGTTTGACACTCCTGCTTTAATGTAATTAATTTGCAAAACCGCATATTTCAAAATGAATTCAAAGCGTTTTTCTTTCTTTATATTTAATACTAGCGTTATAATGAGATCATTGAAGGTGGTTTTCCTTTTATAAATTCTTTCATTTATTTTATCAATTTTGCTAGATCACACAAGGTGATATAGAAACCAGCTACTGCCTATCATTTCTTTATTACTTCGCCGTTACTGTCGTGCAATGGTAGACATGGACTTATCAAAAGGCTGAGTATCGCCATTGCTTTTTTAAACCTTAGTTCCACTTTCAGATTTGAACCTAGGTTCTTTTCGAACCTAACTTGAATTTAAGTTTTATACTTGGAAGCGTACTGATAAAAACAAACTTTATGTGCTAAAGAATACTGCATGAAGAGTTTTCGGGTTTCGGCCTTCTTCAGTTCAACAGTTTTACTTTTTTAATAAACTGCCATATTTATAGCAATTTGCTCTTGTAATTGTTTGACTACTTTACATTGCTAAAACATCATAAATGTAATGATGTTTGCAATTGTATAATGCTTCAATTGTAAAACCAATTCGCATTTGCAAAAGATTTTATGGTAGCGATAACCAATGTGACAATTGAGTTGTTTGTTGCACATTAGTTGAGCAAAATTCTGATGACCGAAGTACGTCTTTGGGGTACTTGGGTTATCTCGGGATCAGTCTTCTCTTGAGGACGTCCCCCATAACAAATACTAAGGTTTCTCAAGCTTCTCATCTCTAGTCCGCTTCGACTGGACTCTTAGGGAGTAAGAGAACCCGGTTGGTTCAGTCGGAAGGCGGCGCGCTGGTGCGGCCGGGGGCTCAGATTCCTCTGGACCTGGTGCCGTAAGGGTTGAAAAAGAAGATATATTAAGTCGATAAGAATAAGAAATAAAAGTACTTTTTTCTTAACTATGTTGTCCTGTTTTTGCTTTCTCTATATAATTATCGGTTGTATAGTTAAGAAAACCTTTATTAAAATTCTTATGTTTTGATGTGTTGGATATTTGCCCATCTATTATAAGTGTGAGTTGCTGTCCCATCGCTACTAATCGATTCGCTTTCACATCTGATCTTCTACAATTTATTTGAATATCCAGCTGATTTGTCGTTTTCTCACATACTGGCTTTTGCATACATTACATGAAAATAAATAGACTACCCTCTTTGATTTGAAGTTATCCTTTTACTGTATTGTACACATTTATCCTTTTATATAAAATGATAAATATTTTTGTGTCCTTTCATATATCCTTTTACATAACGTTATAGATCTACCCTATTAATTCTATTACATACAAATACCAGTTCTGATTATTTATTAAGTCCATTAATAAAATTTTCAAGTTTTTCTGGGTCATAGTGACACATCATAGGAATTTCATCTATATACCGTACCAGACAGACGGTTTTATTTCTCGAGTATTTATCTCAAGAACTAAAACTTATTTCAAAAACAAACTTATATCTTATAATAAAAAGTAAATGTATGTAATTCAGCTTGAATACGACATACTTTGTGACTTAAATTATATTAGCGTATACTAATTAACAACAACAATTTCTTGACAAGAAAAAATCAAGATTTTTTCTGTCGACCACTGGTCCGGGTGTCTGGTCGTGGAGGCAGCGCACGAACCAAACTACTCGAGGCATCGCGATCCCGGGCGACAGACAAGAGTTCTCTTTCAGATAGGCCATGGCGGTCTTTGGCCTGTTTCGAGATTTGATCTCTCCACCGGTATCGAGGTTTACTTCGAGATCTCTTTCCAGAGAGTTTGGTCTGGAAAACCCCTGAGGAAGGCGATCTCTCAACATCCTCAGAACGTGTCCTAGCCACCTCAACTGACTTTCTTCGATGTAGAGAAGCAGCGACTTTACTCCGAGTACATCCCGGATTACCGAATTCCAAACCTTATCACTGAGATATATATTCAAATTTTTTATTTGTTCAAAATTGGGAAATCCTCAGAACGTGTCCTAGCGACCTAAAGAGTAAATGTATGTAATTCAACTTGAATACTACATAAATTAAATGTGACTTAAATTATATTCTCGTATACTAATTGGGTGACTTTAATTATTTGTGCTCAGCTGTTCCTTGTATGTACAAATCGAAATTTTCACAAATGCTTGAACGGATATAGGGATTAACAAATTATTTAAGTGACAAAGTATGTAGTATTCAAGGCCAATTACATCCAGCTACTCTTTATTATAAGTAATTTTTACAATAAAAAGAAACATAACGATTTTTAATTTGCTCCTTTCATTTAGGTGTGCGATATGATGGAAACGATGGATCTTATACAATATAAAAGTATTCAAGCAGAATGGTATTACGTGATGTGGGGTAAAGGTTGGAATTCCCAATTTTTAAATAACCATGACCATACACGTCAGGTTACCAGGTTCGGTAACGATTCTGAATATAGGATTCAATCGGCTAAGCTTCTGGCTACGATGTTACATACATTACCGGGAATGCCTTATATTTATCAAGGTGAGGAAATAGGAATGACTGGAGTAGATTATGATAGCATTGATGATTACGATGACATTATGATGCGAAATAAATATTTTGAATGTCTTAGAATTAATCCCGATGACGATAAAGACGATCTCCTACGACAGCTTAAATTGCTTAGCCGAGATAATTCAAGAAGTCCAATGCAATGGCATAACCGAGACTCAAATGCAGGATTTACCAAAGAAGGATCGAAGCCATGGATTCAAATTAATCCAAACTACAAAGACATAAATGTTGAATCATCTATAAAGGATAGGAATTCAGTTTTCTGGTATTACCGACGACTAATCTCGCTAAGAAAACGGCATCCTGTAATGGTATATGGCGATTATCACGATTACGATAGAAAGCATCCAAATATCTATATCTACAGAAGATCCCTTATTGACGAATTCTGGCTTATTGTTCTCAATCACTGTGATGACTCATTAGAGTACCCTATTCCCAAAGAACTATCACAACGAACTCGTGAGATTCTTTTAGCTAATTACGACGACGCCGATAAGGATAATATCAGTCTCACAATGCGATTAAGACCACATGAAGCTAGAATATACATCATAATGAGTGATAAATCTAAAATTTTAACTGCAGAAGAAAAACAGAAAACAGATGAAGCTGAACTTGAGGAGAATGATCCCATGATTTTACCTATGTAATTTTTTCAAGCGTTAATTACAACAAAATAATTGATAGATCAATTGTAGTTTATAATTTCGATGTAAAATTATTAATGAACAAACTTTCCGTATAGATTTGCACAAACATTTTTTTGTTGAAAATCGATTGTTCACTCATATTCTCAATTATCAATTTAAATAGAGAGTGGAAAAATTATTATTTGCAATCAAAAATCAGTCAAATTTTCAACTATTTTGATTAATTTTCAGTTTTTCCTTAACTAATTTTCGAATTCAATTAAGTCAAAATCTATGGTTATCTTTTAATTTAACCTCACCCCAAAATAAATATATAATATTTTTACCTCACTCAATTTAAATTTGAAAGATTTTTAAATGTGGCAAATGCACACAGACTGTGTGCTTACAAGCCCACAAAAGCGAAACAGATAAAAAACACAATACAAAAAGCATTTAATGCATTAAAGTGTTAACACCGATTTAATAATATTAGAAAAATCAAATCAGCCTAGTGAGTTTACGTATTTAATATAATTATTAAATAAAAATAAATAAAAATACTGATGCTAAATCAATAAATCAAAATTTAATAATTAGCTAATAAATAATTACAAATAATTGTTATAACGTTTTATATAATTTATATCAAATTAAAACACTATGACGTCATCACCCTATGACCTTTATATTGTTCCTTCGTATCATCTTTTACAGTAAGTGATATTGCGGAAATCTGGAGAAAGCTCTCCACTGCTATCTATAGTCGAACTCCTAGCTGCGGGATACAAAAGAACTCTCATTGTACCAGGATATCTTCAAAGCAATATTACAGAAGTTCTGGAAACCAATATGGCACAAAAAATAGTAATATAACTTATTAAATATAACTTATATTAAGTTAAAATAAAAAATTGAAATTTAAAATAAATGTCATTTTTATGAATTGACCTATAAATAACAGACGTTGTATCATAATAAGGACTAGACGAGTAATAAGGATTACTTAACATAACAGCAGGGTCAAATACGTGCTAATGTCGTATTTCCTCTTATTAAATTTAATTATATAGTATATTGTTCTAATACAAAATATATTATTTATTATCTATCCATAAGAATTTTCCGCTAATGATTTTAAATTTATTTTTAATATTATTGTGTTGATTTATATATTTTACTATTTTCTGTTTTATGATATTGTTATAGTAATCTTATTTAATAAGTAATAGACGATGTATCAATAAATCCAATATTGTATATCGAATGCAATAAAATATTTTAATTTTTTGCTTGAAAACCAGTGCTTTAAAGGCTTCAATTAAAAATGGCCGTCATTTTTAAAGCAAAACATCCACTTTCGACAAAAAAGCCTAATCGGAAATGATCCCGTTCATCAAAAAATTAGGTTCTGAGATCATTTAATTGCGATATTATACATAATATCGCAATTGCGGCTGAAATTGAGAAATCCTCCTTCGATCTGCTTTCAACGGTACACCGTTGAAATAGGAACTCTTGTGCTATCAGGTTTCGGCCCCTATTCATTGACCCAACATAGCAGCTGAGCTAAGCACGTACTAATGACGTATTTCCTCTGATAATTTATGGATTATCCATCCATAAAAATTTTCATCTTAAGAGTTAATTTATTTTTAATAATATTTTGTTGATTTATATATTTTACTATTTTCTGTATACTGATTTTTAATATATTATAAAATACTGCCTTTTAGTAGACAATTCATTAAATGTAAAATTGTTCAAAACGTCTTTATGAATTGACTAATAAATAACAGACGATATATCATAATAAGGATTAGAATTCATCAGGACGAACGGGTATGTTATCAGGTTTTAGCCCCTATTTCTAGACCCAACATACAAGCGGGACCAAACACATTCTAATGATATAGTTATTATCATGAAATTTGATTATCTAGTATTGTATTCTAATACAAAGTATATTACTTATTATTTATCCATAAAAAGTTTCCGCTAATGATTTTAAATTTATTTCAAATATCATTGTTTATTTATATATTTTACTATTTTCTGTTTGTTGATATTTTTATAGTAACTTAGTTTAAAATATGCATCTATTAAATTATTTAAATGATTTTGAAGAAAGCCAATATCATTACATATTGTTGCAATTCTTAAAATTTCATTATTTAATGTATTATATTTTATATTATATGGTATGCATGAATGCTCATGCAAAAATATGTTTCTTGTAAATTTAAATATGTCATCTTTACGATATAAATTAATAGTAGTTTTAGTTAATGTTAATTTAATGTTCATATCTAGATATACACCTTCTTTATCATTAATATTGGTTTTGTTAAGAATAAGGCTTTCTGGATAAATTTGTTCACTAATTGAATAAAAATTATTAGAATTAAATACACATATATCATCAATGTATCGAAACATATATTTCATATATTTATATAGTTTAGATTTAGTTTTTACATAGTTATGAAAAAATTCATATTCTATAAAGCTTTAAAAACAAGTCAGCTATAATTAGGCTACTAATACCACCCATTGGAACACCTTTTTCTTGTCTAAATATAGATGTCCCTACTTTTAAATAGTTTTGATATGTCCAAATTTTTAAGGCTTCTATTAATTCAATTTTATCCATATATTTATATTTACTTAATGGTCGAATTTTTTAAACATATACATTATGCCTATCTTTTCCGAATATCAATTAATTTGAATTATTAATTTGATCTTTCCTTTTGTAATTGTTTGTTATTTTCATTTCTCTCCAATTTTATTTAATATATAAGTTTTCCAAATGTTTATCTTTGATATATTTAAGCTTTTACTATTAATCAGTTTACCAATTGTAAATTTTATTTGTATTGATATTATTTAATCTATATTTATACCCTTTTAAAGTCTTTTTCTTAAATCATCATTTTTAATTAGTTCTAGATTATGGTTACATATGTGTTTATTTATTTTCTCAAAATTTAGACTTTTACAATTGCATTATGTTTCTATAATGTTTCTAAGAGTGGAAAACTTTTCCTTCAAATTTTGTTTAGTTCTTTAAAATATCTATTGTTATTTTCTATTACATTATCCAAATGCCCCCTAAGAAACATTCTTAAAACCAGTTGACAGATCAATTCTTAGATTATTCTAAGAAAAGTTTGTAGATTAATTCCATTAACTTTGATTCATATAGACATATCATCAATTTTAAGTTTAATATTGGAAGACAACAAATTAGAATATCTAAAAACTCCTTTTCCATAAAACCATTTTTTGAATTAAAGCTCATTACAATGCACTAAGTGTATTACTTCATATTAAGGTACATTGCACGAAGTGCAATATTTTTCAAT
Source organism: Pomphorhynchus laevis (assembly GCA_012934845.2). Lineage (NCBI taxonomy): Eukaryota > Metazoa > Acanthocephala > Palaeacanthocephala > Echinorhynchida > Pomphorhynchidae > Pomphorhynchus > Pomphorhynchus laevis. Next base: position 12,111 of record WNNJ02000636.1, on the reverse strand, counting down.
ATTACTTCAACATAAGTGTAGTGTACTTCAATATTTTTAATGATGTTAATATTTTAATATTTTATATTTTAATATTTTATATTTTAATATTTTATATTTTAATATTTTATATTTTAATATTTTTTGATGAGGATGATAGCTGTGCTGTGAGTATCGAAATACTTTCAATCGAGAAAATTCGTATATTTTTAAATTAGACAATTTAATGTTTTAATAATTCAGATTTTATAATAAAACGTTTATATCCTTCTAACATACGAAAATAGCAACTTAACATGACTGAAAAATGGATTTATAAAGTTCGAATACGTTTATCTAAAAATGTTCAATCCATAATATACATTACTAATCTGCTCATTAGATGATTGAATATCGGATATGGTTCATAATTTTAACTAATGACTTGCAATCTTTAATTCTTTATGCTAATTTGTAATTTGGTTTAATTGAACTTTGAAAGATTCGTTCATGTAGACATTTTGGCGTTGCATTAACACCATATCTGTTCATTAAGTCATTCATCAAATTTAATGACTACGACAAAAACATTAATAACTTTAATGACTACGACAAAAATAACATTAAGTTTTGTGTCGTGGAGGCAGTGTGCGAACCAAACTACTCCAGACATCTCGATCCTGGGCGACATACCAGAGTTCTCTTTCAGATAGACCAAGGCATTCTTAGGCCAGTTTTAAGTTTTTATCTCTCCACCAATACCGAGGTCTATCTAATGGGCACATTCAAGAGAGCTTGGCCTGGAAAGCTCTCCGAGGCAGGCGATCCCCGGACATTCTCAGAACATGTCATAGCCACCTCAACTTTCTTCGATGTGGAGAAGCAGCGACTTTACTCCGAGTCCATCTCGGATGACCGAATTGCTAACCTTATCTTAAAGGCTAAGATACACCTCGAAGGACCCTCATTTCGGTGGCTTTTATCTTATATTTTATCTTCCATAATTTCTGCAGATTTCGAAAAGCCTGTGGAAATTACACTTCGTCTAAATTCGATATTTTCATTCTAATAAAAGCAGAATTCTCGTAAGAATGTTTCTGTGATTTCATCGCAAAAAGGATAGTAGTGTGCGCGTTGGGATTGAGAAATTTAAACAGTGGATTTATTTTCATTGACGATGCCACTCTTAAACAAGCAGGAGATTCTACTTTATCCAAATTAATTTATACTGATTTCACTTGTTGGAAAAAAGAGTGGTCTAGGATAATAATGGATAATGCTAAATGCAAAATAAATACATCTTGATAATTTACATTGTATTATAACAGAGCATTTTAGACTAAAATGTACCGCCAAATCACAGTCTAGAAAATTATTACTACTTTCCGAATCGACGATAAGCATTAAATGATTGTCACGATTACAATCGCAAACATTGCGATTTAATCATTTCTTTATTCGTGGAAGCCAAAATACCGTTCTTAATTGAGGTGCCGAAATATTACGATAATTTAAACTATTTAGTATTATGAGCAGGACACTACACTTAAACATTTGGATAATTCCGAATACGTGCATCGCTTTGATGATGCAGCCAATTGAACAGGTTTCCGTCAAAAATAACGCTTTCATTCATCATGTATTTTATTTATTTTGTTTTATTATTTTCTTTTAATTAAGTTGAAATTTTGCTTAGCTTCCATAATAGAAAATTCAAAGTTTTCACCATTAAGAAAATCTCTGTTTCTTGGAATCGATTAAAATAAAGATTTTTAAATGTATTCTTTCTATTTTACAAATGTGATGTAAGTTTTCGTCACATTGGACGATTGATTGCGGATCTGTCACATTTCGTTATACTCCGAAATTTAAATTAATTTAAATTTTAATTAATTTGAATTTGATATTTTGGACCCATTTGCGGGTAACCTTATATTGTGAGTATAATAAATTATAATATTACAAATGTGAATAACTATTTGTTTCCTAGTCTGGCAGCAAACGGAAATGTTGATTAAAAATCAAGGAAAATTAATTAATGCCTGTAAAATTGATTAGAAATCAAGTAAAATTAATTAAAAAATCAAGTAAAATCAAGCAAAAAACATCAAAATTATTTTCAGAAGCTTTTCAACATCTGCAATTTATGTTTTACTAGTCATCTTTGAACAATTATTACTTTAAGAATTTGCAATATTCAAATGTGCGTTTGAGAAAAAATTAGACAAAAGATGTGAAAAAAATATTTGAAACAAATATTTGAAAACAGTGAAATTGAATTCAGCGAATTTAATTGAAACTGAATTTATAGAATTTTGTTATCAAAATGCATTTGATATGTTGAATGACTAACGCCGTACAATGATAATATTTCATAGCTTATATGTATATGTTGATTGCTTCAAAACTATGTGACATATGCTTAATTCGAAAATCCGGATATACGGATAAAATAATTCGCTAAAGAAACTATTCTTGCTGGCTGAATATGTGATATTTGGAAAAATATTCCTGAAGATAATCTACATGTTTTTCAATAAAGCAGCCTTACCACAACAATTTTCATTAGGGCAACTGCTATCTGGCAGCAAAATCTTTTCAAATTTCTAGATATTAATGTTAAGCAAATAAAAACAAATTTACGGGAATTGCTCTTACAAATACTGGATGTGTGATTTTAAGGCGTATATCAGTGCGAACATCGTTACATAAAGCTTTATTATACCTGCATATTATACGACTGCCTACCTTCTGCGCATTTCCCGTCTAAAATTTCGATTTTTTACTATAAAGCGTTTAATCAATTTTATAAATATAGCAGTATCGGACAACGAAAGTAAAATTCGATAGTTTGTGGTAAGTTACTGCTTTATTAATGGTATTTAAAAATAGTTGAAACATCCAATCTGAACATTATTAACGGAAAATTCTAGGTCAATTCTTATAAGCAACAATTTATCGCTACCAAAATTGGGAAAGGGTGAATTATACTTTTACTAGAATTGAACATTTAAGTAAATACGTAGGAAATACGTTATTTAACATGCATTTGGTTCCACTGCCTTGTTGGCTCGAGGGATAGCGTCCGAAACCTGATAGTAAACCTTATACTAATACATTGATCGTCTGTTATTTATTATCCAATTCATAAAAATTGACTTTTATTTTAAATTTCAATTTTAAATAATATAGTTATATAAATATAAATTGTATAAAATCTTATATAATTATTTATTATTTAACTTAATTTATTAATAAAACATGTGTAGACACAGTTATCTGAGTCTACGTATTAGTTAGCAATTTCTAACTCCCAAAATCGGAAAAAGGTGATTAATAGTTTTACTATAATTGAACTATACAATATCGTTCATATATACAGTTAATTGAACACTTAGAACTATACAATATATTGAACACATTTGGAACTATACAATACGCGAAGATAATACACAATACGCTGAAGAAACGATATCACCTCTGAAGAATATAACAACACAATAAGAATTATCTGTAAAATTAAAAATAGCGTTTCTCAGGTTCAGAAAACATACCTTGAAGATAACACATGAGAGTATTAAAATTTGGGTTTTAGAAATTGCAATTTCCAACAGATGTGTGAAAACAATGATTGCATAAAAAGAAAACTATTTACAAATCAATAAAAGTAATATTAAGGTAAAAGTATATTATTTTTAAAGTCAAATGATCATTGTTATCGATAAAAAATTTCTTCGATGAATTCAAAAATCGTAAAACGCACTGAATTGTAAGGCCCACTGAAACAAATATCGAAAATGTAACAATAAAAAATGACTTGTGTATTATATATAATATCTTATATTTTTGAATTATTGCGTCATGCAATTATCATATAGTGAATTCGTTTTGCTTTAATCAAATATTCTTTCTGCTTTATAGTTTTACTAAATATATTCGAAATATAAAAAAAACAGAAAATTAAAAAAAATCAAATTGAGATTAGATTGTCACCGGCCGACTCAATGGAGCAGGCGGCGTTGTCCATCTGCTTCATTGAAAAACATTGTAGGTTTTTCATTGAAAACTGTTTTTCATACTATGTTTTTCAAATAAAAAGCATAGTATGTTTATTATTTGTATGCATGCATGTGCTGCAACTGATAAAGCTTCTCAAAGCCGAAACGGTATGCCGTCTTGCAGTAGTGTAGAAACATAAAATTCGCTACGTATAGAGAGAAGCAGATAGGTGTAATAAACAGTTATGATTGAATCAAATCTCTAATTTATTGATCCTATGAGGATCACATAAAGCCTAATATATTTTGTTTGTTATATTTATAAATTGGAAGTGCGAAAAATCGCTTGAAACTTGGGTCCAGGAGCCAAAACTGACTACGATTGATTTTAAATCCAAATGTGCTGCTAAATAACTAGACTTCGATCATCAGCTCCATCAGTCTAATGTATTAATCCGAGACGCTTCTAACCACCCAGCAGTCATCGTCAGTCGGATGAAGTGTTGATAGGGTGCGTTTCAACTGCTATTGTAATAACTGTAAAGACACCAGCAATTCCTCACGATGCTAGACGAAACAATGCTAGAATTGGATGTGTACCTCGGTTCCGGATCAAAAGTCGATTCGAGTATATACAATAGCAGGCAGCCTGCCCCCGATCTCTAAAGCAATACAGCATTATAAATAATGTTACAAATAAGTAAACGGGGTAAATGAACATAACTGGGTATTGGAAACCATCGCAGTCTATCAGTAATCAAATCCCTAGACCGGCTTCTGCGTATTAAGCTTCATCAGTTGGGTCCTGATTTTAAGAGTGTTCAGGGATCATTCACAACAGTTTAGAAGGGTTTATCACAAGGATGATTATTTCAAGACAATCTCCTAGTCCACAGGCGATCACATTCAATTTCCTCCGTTTATTTATTAGTAACAACTATAAAGATGTATCGCTCTGCAATCCGCGGCAGGCTGCAATAATATTTATTTAATATAATGCCGAATCACTTTGATGATCGCATGTGGACTTAAAGGTTGTCTTGTAATAATCATCTTTATGATAAACTATGATAATAGTCCATCTTTATGATATTACTAAACTAAGGTGGATGATCCCTAAACACTCGTAAAATCTGGACCCTACTGATGAAGCAGCCACAATATCAATACGCAGCAACCGGTCTAGGGACTTGATTGCTGATCGACTGTGATGGTTTCCTAACCAAGTTATGTTCATTTCCCCGTTTACTTATTAGTAACTATATATAGTTATATATAAAGTCTTTAAAACCAGACACAGGACAAACAAGATATTTAACGTTTCGCCCTTTACTTGATTTTTCAATTGTAAGTAGTTTGAATTTTTTAAGGTAGTTAAAATTCTAGGTATTTTTTAAGTAGTTAAAAAATTCTAAAATTTTTAAAGTAATTATCTACTTAAAAAATTCTTGATTAAAACTACTTATAATTAAAAAAGCCCAGTAAAGGGCAAAACGTCAAATATCTTGTTTGTCCTGTGTCTGGTTTAAAAGACTTAATATATATACATGGCCGAATTCTATAAAGAGAATCCCAGAAAGCGGTTTAAAAGTCGTCGAATATATATATATATATTTAAGTAAGTGTTCGAATCGAGCATATTCTTCAGTCTGCAAACTCTCGTCACTCCTAGACGGTCATGTGATAGCCGGCAGCCATCGTCAGTAAGATGAACTATCACACGCCGTTTCGGCTGCCTCTGTGACATTGTGAAAATGCATTCATATATATATATATATATATATATATATATATATATAACTACATACAATATCTGACCTAAAGTAGACCCTACTGCGGGTCGAAACGTTGTCGAAATAAAAGAATTGGTCGAAGTCTGGTTTTCATTGGATTTTACAAATATATGAACGAATCCATGACGGATTCCAGGTAGCAGCAAAAATACACAAATCAAATATATCGCAGATTGTGTTAAACTGTGCTCCGGGAGCTATAAGCTTCAATTTCATAATCGTAGATTTTGCCAAAAACTGGAGTTCTATTGCAAATAGAGCAGACTTCCTTATCACTCCTAGACGAGCTGATGGTAGCCGGAAGCACCCATCAGTAGGTGAACTACCATCAGTTGCTTCGGCTGCGTTGTGATATTTTAAATAGACATCTCCGGGAATTTGCTAACGTGGTAGCATGGGCATAGCCTCTTTAAACTAACCATGTGCTTTACGGACCATCCTAATTTTATTCGGCAGGAATTTTACTTGCTGTCGTTGCTTGCTTTCTCACAGGATCCTTTAAAGGATACATTTTTATAATTTTGTATCAGATAGTGTAAAACTATGCTCCGGGAGCTAATAAGCTTCAGTTTCATAGTTGTAAAGGTTGCCAAAAACCGGAGTTCGATTACAAGTAGAGCAGACTTCCTTATCACTCCTAGACGAGCTGATGGTAGCCGGCAGCACTCATCAGTAGGGTGAACTACCATCAGTCGTTTCGGCTGCCTTGTGATATATTTAAAAGACATCTCATATATTTGAAATAAAAAATTGACACTGTCTGATTTGTATTAAATGTTGCTAAAAATTGGCCTTTGAAATTTTCAAATATTATATAAATATATTATAATATTATTAAATCAGCTAACTGAGTCTACGTATTTAATATAATTATAAAATAAACAAAGCATAATAATGCTAAATCAAAGTTTAATAATTAAATAATAAAATTAATAATTGTTTTTAGATTTTCTATAATTTTAATCAAGTTACAAAAAATGAAATTTAAAATAAACGTCATTTTTATGAATTGACTAATAAATAACAGACGTTGTATCAGAATAAGAATTAGAGGAGATCATCAGGAGGAACTGCTATGTTATCAGGTTTCGGCCCCTAACTCCTCTACCCAACATAGCAGCGGGGCCAAATACATGCTAATGATGTATTTCCTCTGAAATAACTATCTAGTGTCTTATTCTAATACAAAGTATATTATTTATTATCCATCCATAAAAATTTGCCACTTAAGAGTTTAAATTTATTCTTTATATTATTGTGTTGATTTATATATTTTACTATTTTGTTGATTTATATATTTTACTATTACCGGTATATAAAGAAATCCATATAAATCCTTAAAGTATTTAACATTATAATTACATTCTTGCACCGAATATAAAATTTATTTATTCTGTATAAAATTATTTATTCTTTACAAAATTAGCTTGTTAGCATAGCTTAATGACTACAAGTTTATTTTTATTTAACGACGATGTTTTTTATTTACTTGAAGTTATAAATAACTGATAGCTATTTTCCAGTTGATAAATTTTTGAAATAAAATTACTGAATGCTTTTTTTTCTAAATTGAGTGATCGTTGAGTGGTTAAAAGCTCTTTGCCAACACAAAGTATAAAAGAAGTGCATTAAATATATGCGACTTCTATGGAAAATTGAGAAACCAAATAGTGCTTAGCTTGAGAAACAAAATAGTTCTTAGCGTGTTTATCCATCGAAATAATGCATATTTGAATAATTATAATAACCACTTTTTGTCATTTTTGGTTATTTTTCAGCTTTGAAATGTGTCTTTATTAGAATTTTCAAATATCAATTGTCTGCATTTTATATGCAATTATTTCTTCTCTAAATGAATTCACATACTTCAGAGATGTAGTTGTCTTTTAGTGTTCCTCTTTGGTAGCTAATAGTAAAACCGGAGCTTTCAATTTTAGTCGTTCGAATTAGAGAAGAATTTTCAAAATTCTTCCATGGTAAGTACTACATCCAATAAATTATTTCTAATCTCAGTTTTCCTTAATTTCAATTTAAATAAGTAGTCGACGTTATCCTTCGATAATTAAAGATTTAATAGGCCAGTTAAAATTTGTGATTGAAGCATTATTGAACCAAATGTTGAAAAACATTTTTGTTTATAAATTATTTTAATGCATTTTAGGCTGTAATAAGCAATAACTACATAGAAGTAATTGTATTAGTAATAATTAACTAAATTACTTTTAAAGTAAAAAATAAATGTCAAATATTTTGAATGTCAAACAAAACATATCAATTTATTAATACTTTATATATTTGACCAAATAGCTATAAAATTAAAAAAGTATAAATATTTATTCATTAAGCTTAAAATTTATAAAAATCATTTAATAGTAAAATTATATATTTAATTAAGCCCAGATAATCATAAATTACCAAAACTTTTTTAATTTCGAAAAGATTAAGCTGCATGTTAAAACCTCGGTGATTGACGTCATATAGATGACGTAATATGCAAGTTTTTTTAAGACGATAATAATATACATACAGTAGTGTAAAAATATATCCATAATGCTAGCTTAAATACGAAATATTTAAGTTATTAGTGTTAAGAAAACTTTCAAGAATTTTTTAGACAACTCAATGATTAAATTCATTAGGACTAATGAATTTATCACAACTAAACATATTCATATAGATTGTAATTGATTAAAACTTAATAAATTCATAGAGCAAAACTTCAAAATTGGTATATAAAGTTAAATAGCTTTATATAGTTAAATGGCATTCTGATTATCTGAAGTTTAATTAAATATATAATTTTACTATAAAATAATTTTTATAACAGCTTAAATAGGTATTTTTACTAAACTGATAGTCAGTTAATGAAGCAAATATTTTTGTTTTTTTTTTCAAAGGCTTAATAATTTTTTTCAAAGGCTAAATTCATTAAAATCTTAATGAATTCAATCATTGAGTTGTCTAAATAATCCTTTAAAATTAATGCTCGAAATAATTTTCTAAATTTAATCCTTGGCTCGAAGATTTTCGTTATCTTCTAATATTTTATACTCCTAGTATTTTAAATATAATACATACTAAATATATATAATATATATGATATATATAATATATACTATAATATATACTATATTAATGTAATATAATATATACCAAATATATAATATATATGATACATATGATATATATTATAATATATACTACATTAAGTATATATTTAATATATACTTAATATATGTGATGTGAACACTGGCTGACTGTCGTTAGAAATATAATAAGATATTCAACTGATCAATATCACATAGTGAGGTTAATAACTTAGTGTAAATCTCTTTAAATTAAGCAATTAATTGATTTACTAGTACAGTTATCGAACATCATAATTATACATTTGATAAATTTGACTGTTTCATTCGAAGCGAAATTAGTTAAAGCTAATTTTCGCGAGTGATTTTGAAAATATCATGTTCGTATTTTATGCATCGACATGTCCGAAATCATTCACGAAAATGCATGCGAATATTACAATAACATACTCTCATGTGCAGTCTAAATACTTGACACGTTTAAATGATACAGAAGCGAGAAAACATGTTTAATAATCGTTTACAATATTTCGGTGACATACATGCTCACCTTTTTCTAAGAAAAACAATTGTAATAAGTAAAGCGTTAGTACATATAATATATTATATATCTATGTAATATATAATACATTTATTATATATTAACTATATTAATAACTAATATATTGATTAATATAATTAACTGCTTTAAAATCATTAACTGATTTTTAAAATCGCTTAACTGTAGATTTGAAGTTTTTCCAGAAAATATAATTTTTCTAAAAACTATGAAAACCGAAATTTACCGTCAATCATTAAATTTCCATGTGGCTACATAGATATCAGTAAAATCAAAATTAGTATTAATCAATAACGTCTGAATAATGCGGTTAACTTTGTTAGCCTTAAATATTGTTTTTCGATTCAACCCAATGTCCAATGCTTTCAATTAATATATTGTATTCGTTCATAATTGTCTATAAATAAGCATTTGTTACGATGACATTGGGGAACATTATACTCATTTTTATGTTATATAAAGTTTCAGTTTTGATTAACCTCTATGTTAACTACAAAATTAAATGAATTAAAATATGATACTCGATAAACATTACATTAAGGCGATTACATTTAACTATTAATTATTACTTTAATTTTGACTGTTCAACAACATGTATGAAACTGAATGTAAAATATAAATATTTCTAAATATAAATACTACATGTTTCACAATAGGCTCCAATGAATTGCCTGTATCGTCAGGCAATCCTTAAAATAACTTTACTTAAAAAAGACTACATGACTTTACCCTAATAAAGGGCAAATTCTTCAATCATCGTGATATGATGTGATTAAAGGTACAAAAAGCAAACTTGGGATTTCGATTTTGCAATTACAATTCTGAGAAATCACTGAATCTACGTATTTTATAATATCAAAATATCGGATGCTATTTTTTAAGCTATTGATTTGAAACCACTAGATCAGCTAGCTGATCAAATCAGCCAATTGAGTTTACGTTTTGTATACTATATAAATTAAAAATAAAGATAAATAATTATAAATAATAAATTTATGATAATATTTATTATTTATATCATATTATTTATAATTTTTAAATGTATTTTTTGTAGTATATTATTTATATTATAGTTTATATTATATATTATTTTCAATTTTATAATTATATACGTAGACTCAGTTGGCTGATTTGATTATTTATTATAAATTGTCAGATAAGGCGAAGATCAAAATTTACAATTTTGATTCAATTTGAGAAAACTTAGAGAGATAAATAATACAATTGAATAATAATACAATTGGAGACTTCTATTAACAATAAATATATCATAGAATAATGATGACATTATTCATATATCTGAATAATGCAAGGAACACATCAGACGTTAAAATCATTGTTAAAACCACAAGTTATATGATGCATTTGAACATATTTATAAAAGATTAAATTACCAGTGAAATTGTTACGAATGATAGAATACATGATTTTAGATTTTTAGTTTCAGTATTTTATAGTTTAAGTTGAAGGAGTTAATTAATTGAGTATTTTTGTATTTATATAATATACAAAATATATAATTATTATATAATTTTAAAATTATTAATAATTATATAACTATTAAACAATTATTAATAATTGTATAATACAATTATTATATAATTATTATATTATAATATACAAAATGTAATAATCTAGAAATTATATTTGTTTGTTCAAGCAGTACGAACTCCTTGTACAACGAATGTAGATTTGATCGGATAGCGTTTTCCGCGAGAGTAACGATGGGAACTGACAGAATAATTTTGTGTTTAAGATGTAATACCTACATTCGTTAAAGATGGCTACATTCGTTAAGATGTAATACCTACATTCGTTAAATATTTACACTTCATATTTACTGTTAATAATATAAAAATATTAAAATTATCAATTATAATTATTATAATGTCAGATATAGTGTCAATTATAATGTCAGATATAATTATTATATCTGTCATGCGCTCTCCTGGAAACATGGTGGTTTACATTCAATTCAGCATGATATCGTTCGAGACATTTTTGTTCAGGAGCTGACTTCTATCTGTTCCGGCGTCGGGGTCGAACCTGTGCTCACGGAAGTCCCGGTATGAATGAACTTAGAGGCAAGGACCACTACGCGTGATCAAGACGCAAGATTGGGTGTCGTATGTAATGGACTACAAAGCAATCGATTTGATCGTCAGTCTTCGACGTCACCATATTCAATATTCATGCTCAATCGTATGCAACCCGCAGCCCAACATCCGTGTTTGCCATTTATGCTCAATCGTATGCAGTTAGTAGCCCAACATCCGCGTTTGCCACAAAGGAAGAAAAATTGCGTAAAAAATATAGAGAGAGCGCTTTGTGTGCCTATAACGAAGCATATTTGTGCCTCTTGTATTCTCTACTTCTGGTAGTATGGACGACAATATAAGGATGGTATTAAAGCTGATTGCCACAATCAAGGACCAGCGTACGAAAGATGACTATTCTGATATTTTAATTGGGCTTAAGAGACGTCTATCTTTCGCGATTGCACGCTCTGCATCTGCGTGCTTGAGAGCACCTCGGTCCTCCCGACTGTTCCCTGTATAATACCTTGAGGAACCCTGATCGATGGAAAACGGTCAGTCTGTCAATTAGTAAACAAACAGTACTATGTCAAACGGATCCATTTGTGGGTATTCCAAATTGTGACTATTGTAAATTTAAAAAATAAAATTATAAAAAAATTATAATTATAATATCCATTA
>WNNJ02000635.1:0-10977 GCA_012934845.2 Pomphorhynchus laevis | reverse complement strand
TTATCGTATGAGATCATGAAGATCGATTGAAATCGGGACTGGTGATCTTTTGATGGATGCTTATTTATGTAATGAATAGTTGCTAGGTCACACGAGGTGACTTTCGCATTGAAAACCAGCTACAGAATCCTTCCTTCATGATATCCAATTCCATACACCCTGACTACTAACGGCCACATTGCCACAGCCGTTTTCGTTTCGCCCGCTTTTTGCCACATGTTGGTAGCCCCGGACTCATCAGAAGGCTGACTACCAACTCTTCGCCTTTTGAAATTTGACTTATCCGAGATTCGAGCTGTCGCTCTCCGTACTTGGCTTGCGCTTTTGACTGCTAGGCTACGAATCCAGGATTACCAGATTTCACACAGTATATGAAACTTCCATCATGATATCCAGAAACTGCATTGTCCGAGATGCTTCTCTGGCATGCTTATTATAGATTTTATCGTATGATATCATGAAGATCGATTGAAATCGGGACTGGTGATCCTTTGATGGATGCTTATTTATGTAATGAATAGTTGCTAGGTCACACGAGGTGACTTTCGCATTGAAAACCAGCTACAGAATCCTTCCTTCATGATATCCAATTCCATACACCCTGACTACTAACGGCCACATTGCCACAGCCGTTTTCGTTTCGCCCGCTTTTTGTCACATATTATAATTAATTAACTTTTGCCACATGTTTATCATACGATAAAATCTATAATAAGCATGCCAGAGAAGCATCTCGGACAATGCAGTTTCTGGATATCATGATGGAATGTTTCATATACTGTGTGAAATCTGGTAATCCTGAATTCGTAGCATAGCAGTCAAGAGCGCAAGCCAAGTACGGAGAGCGACAGCTCGAATCTCGGATAAGTCAAATTTCAAAAGGCGAAGAGTTGGTAGTCAGCCTTCTGATGAGCCCGGGGCTACCAACATGTGGCAAAAAGCGGGCGAAACGAAAACGGCTGTGGCAATGTGGCCGTTAGTAGTCAGGGTGTATGGAATTGGATATCATGAAGGAAGGATTCTGTAGCTGGTTTTCAATGCGAAAGTCACCTCGTGTGACCTAGCAACTATTATATATATATATATATATATATATATATATATATATATATATATATTCAAATTCTGTTGATCGAGAAAATATACTCGATCTGATCGCGTTGATCTGGAATCAGATCGAGTATATATATGCTGTCATTCAATTGATTCAAACAATGTGTAATAGAAAGCAAACGTAACGCTAGACAGTATTTTAGTTATTATTGGACTCATCAATGACTTTAACATGACCTCATATATTTTATTTTGTGAAAACTATGCGTTATAAATCAGCCTATCCACGAAGGGTTTTTATCAATATTCCAAAATGTTTATAATTAAAACTGAGAACGAACTACATCTACTTGCTTTACATGTGCGCACAGTCATCCAATTAATTTAAACTATGCGTAATTGAACGTAAATACAACGCTAAGCATTTGTTTTGTTATTGTCAGAATAATCAGTAGCGTAAACAAGATACTTATTGTAGTCTCAAACTACGCTGCTATAAGTTATATTGATTAGATTCCTGTTCGTGAATAGTATAGATTAAAAAACAGCCTAGAATATTCTCAATAGTTGTTCATCTTTAGTTGACGTTCTTATACCCTTTCTGTATAACACTAGATACTTTATTTTGTTCTTTATTAAAACTGATTTATTAAAAATCTATTTAGGAAAAATTTGATATTGCGTGTATATCTACTACGCCTGTTCAAAAACTGATGCGATTGATTCGATCTCAAATGGAATCCTTGATTGAATTACCCGAAAAAGAGCTAGCTGCAATGCGTATTGGGCTTGCTCATAGGTAAGTTTTATATTTCCCTAGCGATTCTATGACTCGCCATAACATCATTATATTTGACATCGTAACATCCAGCTTAATAAGCTTGTAGTTATTTTGTTACAACTCTGTCAATAATTACACTTTTTAATTAAGTATTTAAAGTATAATTATTCCGTTACAATTTTCTTCTTATCATTTGGTCGGCTTCATCAATTATCCTCGTGTAAATTCTTTAATCCTAGATGCAGCACTGTACACTACAATCAGCGTAGGTGGACCTCATCAGCAGTAAGCCTACGCCTACATTTCGTGTTTCGGTCCTTTAATTATCTGCTGAAATTCTCCTCTGCTGCCTTTCTGTAAAAACAATCGATACAGTTTGTAATAAAAAACATTTCCACTTGTGCAAACTGTACGTTGTATCCGTTGATTGAAACCAAAAGACGGTAATAGCACTACAGTTGACAACTACAGTTTGTTGACAACTACAGACGGTAATAGCACTACAGTTTGTCAACTGTAGTGCTATTACCGTCTTTTGGTTTCAATCGACGGATACAACGTACAGTTTGCACAAGTGGAAATGTTTTTTCTTACAAACTGTATCGATTGTTTTTACAGAAAGGCAGCAGAGGAAAATTTCAGCAAATAATTAAAGGACCGAAACACGAAATGTAGGCGTAGGCTCACTGCTGATGAGGTCCACCTACGCTGATTGTAGTGTACAGTGCTGCATCTAGGATTAAAGAATTCACACGAGGATAATTGATGAAGCCGACCAAATGATGATACTCACTCGTGTATGCAATTGTTCATTCTATTTTCTTCTTAGTTATCTTTTAGCGTTGATATTTTTTATTTCCCCATCAGTAGTATTAAGAACAAATACGCAGAGGTAAATATCCTGTATATTACCAGGTATAAATGTTTTTTAGATGCCGTTGTAATATAATTGCGCTGGTCATTTGGCGAATAAAACTCAAATCGAATCAAAACATTTATATTTAGACAACTCTAGATAATATGTCGCAACATTTTTACCTTCTGTAAATCACACTTAAATATAATGTGGTTTTTATATTTAGGTATCTGATAAAAGCTGTTGTTCTCTTTTGAATTGATATTTTTTCGCAATAGCTAACGTTTTAATTCTAGATTTAAGAGGATTATTGAACTTTAATTTGAGTTTTTAGTTTAATGCTCATAAATGGCATATACTTAGTGTCATAAATAATTCTTTGACGTCAAATAATAGCATGGCTTTGTAGTAAGCCACTAAAATTTTGGGTCTTATTTTTATAAATTAATTATTACATTATCTGATAATTAATTATTAATATATTAAAATCAATTAATATTTAATTTTAATAATAAATTATTGAATTCATTATTTCAAGACAGTATTATTGCAGTGTTCTTATTTACTTTGTGGCGTTTTTTTATTTATTACCATACTAACTAAGCGAGAATGGGTTATATTATTTATAAAATTAGTTTAATTCTATTAAAATTAATCCTTTTCTTTGTTTCAAAATTATAATATTTTGCTCAAGAGGAATGTAAGATAGATATATACTAATTGTCTCTTACACAATTCGCAGCAAATTATACAGCATCATTTATTTTTAGTTTATCAAGGTATAAGTTAAAGTTCAGCCCTGACAAAATCGATACCATGATTGTTCAAGCAATATGTGAGTAACTTAATGCAAACTACATTTAATTTCGAAATAAAAAACTTTATATCTTGATTTGAGATATTAAGACACAGCTTGCTAAATATTTATATAAAGTTTTTATTAAATCCTTTGCTCTTTTGGTCTTTGTATCAAATTAGTCTTGCGATATTCATATATTTTACAAAATCAGTGAACCGGATGATCGTAGTCCTTAAAATATTTTCATTAAAGTGTATGTTTGGAAGTTGTAAACAAATGAAATTATCGAGGGAAACGTGCAAATGCAGTATCTTTTGTGATTTAAATTAATAAATTGATACAATCTTCTGAGTTCAATTGTTATGACCTAATTCGAATCATCGTAATATCTTTCTGTTGAATCTTTATAGTTTAAAGATGTACACTAGTAATTTTTCGTTTTTTTCTTCTATTTTTCTTCAACCTAAAAGATATTATCTAAAGATCACAGTTTACGAAAGGATCCTACCGTTTATTATTTAGATTGTATCAGTAAAATGATTTGGAATAAGGATGATATTTGTTGAAACACGAATAGCACCATTATATATTCTTGTTATCACTAAGATTTATATTTACAAAACTATTTAAATCTCAAATATATTATTTTGATAGACACATCATCGTCTCAAGTCAGTCTCCTTGACGCATTTTACAATAAAATAGTTTTTGAAGTGTAAGAAATATAACAATTCATTTACAACACGTTTGCTCGATAAAAACTTAATCTTTACAAATTGGAGGAAGTAATGAAGTTTCGTGTGTTTTAAGCAAAACCGCTTTATGTAAAATCGTTAATGTTTTTTTTTAATTAAAAACCGTTACAAATTAAAAATATTTGTATCACTTGAATCGATTGTTGTAACTTTAGCATTACTTGATGACCTGGACAAAGAGCTTAATAACTACATAATGCGTTGCCGAGAATGGTATAGCTGGCATTTTCCGGAGCTTTCTAAACTTATTGAAGATAACTCTCTTTACTGTAAAGTTGTCAATCTAATTGGTAAAAAACATTTATGACTTGGAATCAATTACAGAAACTCGTATCATTGTTGTTTACATGTAGGTATGCGAACGGATGCATCTCATACCGATTTGGAGAGCATTGTGGACCCTGAGCTCGCTCAAAAAATAATAGAGGCATCAGAAGTGTCAATTGGGACAGAGATTTCTGAGGAAGATATTTGTAATATAAAATATTTAGCTCAGCAAGTACACGATATATCCATTTACCGATCGAAATTAAACGATTACTTAAAGAATCGCATGAATGCAGTTGCTCCTAATTTGACTGTACTTGTGGGCGAGTCTGTTGGTGCACGTCTGATAGCGCGCGCTGGTATTTTTTAAATAAATCTACATATTTAAATTGTGTTAATAGCTTTTATTTTTCATAGGATCATTAGTAAACTTGGCCAAACATCCAGCGAGTACTGTTCAAATTCTAGGTGCTGAAAAGGCCCTTTTTAGGGCCTTGAAAACAAAGCACGATACTCCAAAGTACGGACTAATTTATCACGCATCTTTAGTTGGCAAATGCGGTCCTAAACTAAAAGGGAAAGTAAGTTAAGAAGGATCGCAATATTTGATAAAGTGGCAAACAAATTTTCTCTTTGTTTAGATGTCGAGAATGCTAGCGGCTAAATCATCTCTTGCAGCACGAGTTGATGCTCTTGGCGATGGTACCGATCTTGAAATTGGTGTACGAACCAGAGCATCTCTAGAGGAACGTCTTGGTCGGTTAGAAGAGTGTGCGGTAAGAACTATTTCGTAGTACCTATTTTTTGATTTGAGTTTAAACACAAATTGCTGCTTTTTCTATTAAGGAAATAAAAGATTTTAGTTATTCATTGATTTAATTTTTAGTAAATAGCAATCTCGTAATTTACAACAAATTGATTTTCGTGAATAGCGAAATTCAAATGTGTGTTAACTTCATCAGATTGACTCTTTAATATTTTAATCTTTGATTTTCATCTACATTTTTCAAATTCTCTCCGTTTAGAAATACGCGACACTTTTGGTTAATTGTTTAAATCTTAAATCATTTTATGTGTCTTCTGAACAGTATTTCCAACCCTGAACAAGGTATTTTTGTATATTTACCCCGATAGTTACTTACCTTTACTTGACTTTCAACACCCTAGTAACTACACCATCATTCGTGGACTTTTAATACATGTTATATGTGGAGCTTTACAGTTGAATTCATATTTTTATTAAAAATAACCTTATAATATTATAATCACCTATAAACCCCTGCAAATGTGTCATAGCTGAATATTCGAATATTTGCTATCTATCTTTCTTTGGCCCGCTGCTATGTTGAGTCGAGAAATAGGGAACGAAACATGATAATATAGCGGTTTCTCCTTATGTCCTCCAATCGTTATTCTGATATATCATATGTTATTTATTAGTCAATTCATCAAAATTGACTTTTATTTTAAATTTCTTATTTACTATTTAATTTTTAAATTTTGATTTAGCATTTTTGATTTTGTAATTATATTAAAAACATAGACTCAGTTATCTGATCTGATTCGTTATTGAGTGACTATCTGTTTTATCACCACCCTTCGTTCTACTTTATAATTTCTGCGTCGTTAGCATCCTCAATAAATTTTACTGCTAGACTGCGAATGCCGGCTTACACAACAGTTGTTCATTGACTCTTTTGCCTTGAACGATTCTTAAATGTACATACTCAGTTAAATTCTTATTACTTTAAATTGTTGTTTTTTGTGCTACATTTGCTTTACTGCTTCACTTCAATGTATTAATATTATCGTATCAAGTGATTAAAGATAAACCCATGTGCAATATCTTATGTTTTTGGTATTTTGTTAATCTATGTAAATTTATAACTACCAACTATCCTTATAATTATTGCTCAAATGCCATAAATAATTGTATCTAATTGTTATAATTAATGAGAAAATGACAGCTAGGATAAATTATTATTATTTATTTCATTCAATACTCAGCGCCACACAGCCTCAACTGACTGTTGCAATCAGATTGTTTTTTTATTATTCAAAATTTAAGATATTACTGTATACTTCCAATCTACTTGGTAATGGCAAAGAGCATGTGTGCCGCTGAAATATTGAAAGAAACAAGATGATAATGTCTCGTCTTTATTTGTTACTATTGATTTATTACATAACGTGGTCATGGTGCTCACAGCTCTGAATAAGCTAAAATAGTATCACAATGAACCTGAATATGCAAGTAACAGAGTTTATGATGTTTTTTAAAAATGTTACGTTTTATTCTTAGTTACGACAAATTTCCGGAAATGGCAAGCGACAATCAGGGTTCGCGAAAACTCCTCAACATGAGTATGATCAAGTTTTTCCTCAAATTTGGAATTTAGTGTCTTGTATTTTTAGAAAATTTGAGAACTACGACGAATCAATGGACTACACAATACAATCAAAGTTGAAAAAGTCATGAAGGCTTGTGAGATAAAATATTATCCAATATTGTATTGACAATTTGAATGATTATTTTAATATACAAACATGTTTTTAATCCTCCCTCACTCGGTCTCTATTACTTGTTTCTGTTAACAACTGCCAACATTGTATTTTTGTTTTGTTGCTCTTTTGAATGTTTTTACGCTTTAGCACTTTATAATAACAGATACATTTCCTAATGCTTACAATCGGACAAAATAGTAGGAAAGAACAGCAGCCTCTTAAAAAGGATGTTCTTAATATATATTCGCTATAGCGTCGTAATAATAAAAATCGTTCTTCTGATAGCAGTCGGTGAACAAGGAAATCACAATAAAGTCTGTTTTCTTCTTTTTCATCAAAACTGCTGGTTCGTTTTAAAGATAAAGATCGAAAACTATAAAATGAATCATGATCATTTGCTTTATTTGCTGTATGTAAACCCTTATGTGCCCACAATTTCCGTTGTCAGTTCGGAAAATACAATAATTGTTCGAAAGGGTGATTACGCTTCCCGAATTTGCATACTCCATTTATATAGTCAAGTGTAAAATATTGAGAAGCACGCCGGTCCAGCGATGAACACTAATTTTGTGGACATGAGTAATCCAAGAAAAACCTGTCAGTACGTAAAGAAAATTATATAATTACCATCTGATTTTGAACATAAAGGTATTTTTTCATATTTTGAAAGCTATATCATGCTCTGAGCTTTATGCGGTAACCGAAGGAAACTGCGAATAGCCGTGTGATGTAAGCCCTCACAAAAAATATTTTATGGCAGCATTTGTTAGCTATGGAGAGAATTTACCGGAACGTATCTTTTCGCTATTAAAATATCTAATAAACATCTTGTCATATCGGTTCCATACATTTTAATTGTCTGTGATACTGAACAATATTTTCAACAAAATTATAAAATTATAAAATGAAAAAGATAATTAATTTACACAATTCTACCAATCTGAAAACGTTCAGCTACATTGTGTAAGCAATGTTGTAAATAATGTCACCACATGTAAGCACGTGGTGACAAAAGGTGTAAATGTTGCAAAGAAATGAAAATCACGGAAACACTTGGTAGTACGTATACAGAACTGAAATACGCTATACCACAAGTACACACGTGCACTTGGTTATACCAATAAAGATACAATGTGAAGATATACAAAAATAGATTTAAGAAATGGCAGACAACAGTTTACATGTGGTGGCATTATTTACCACATTATCTACACAATGTAGCTGAACGTTTTCAGATTCGTGGAATTTTGTAAATTAATTATACCAATAATGTAGTTAATTATACAAAAATTAAATAAATAATGTTACAAGCGTAAACAAAATGTGGCAAACGTAAAAAAATGCAGCAAGCTTAAACAAAAAATGTAGTAATCGTAAACAAAAATGTAGCAGGTCTAACTAAAAAGGTAGCAAGTGTAAACAAACAATGTTTGTTCCGCTTGCGACAAACAATATCGAAAGCGTAGAAAAACAAGGTAGCAAGTGTAAATAAGCACTCTATCAAGCGAAAACAAACAATGCATAACGCATAAACAAACATGGTAGCAAGTGTAAACAGAATGTAACAAGTGTAAACAAACAATGTAGTAAACATAAACAAACAAGATAGCAAGCGTTTAAAACAATGTCGCAAGTGCAAAAAAACAAGGTAGCAAGTGTAAATAAGCAATGTAGCAACAGTGAACAAACAAGGTAGCAACCGTAAACAAACAACGTTACAATCGTAAAACAAACCAGGTAGCGAGCGTAAACAATCAATTATGCAGGCGTAAACAAACCAGGTAGAAATAGTAAACGAACAAGATAGCAAGTGTAAATAAACAAAGTAGCAAGTGTAAACAAACAATGTAACAAGTGTGAACAAAAAAAACACCAAGCATAAGAAACAAGTAACCGCAAAAGTAAGAGAAAGATCAATTTATGGAAAATGTGGCAGATTCGAGGATTTACTATCAAAGAAACACGTCAACATGTCATTGTCGGGCTTGTCGTTTTAAGATAGTTTGTATGTAGATTGCTGCTGATAAGCCGATTCTGTGGTGTGTAAACGACCATTGCAGTCTATTACTTTCGAATTGCCTAAATCAATTTGGTCGTCGTTTGTAATAACATCATGACTTAGGTGATATGATGTTGTATTGCGACAGTTAATATCTTGTCAATGTTGTTGCAGAAGCTGTATCAATGTTGAACCGGTTTGACTAGCATGTAATTCTTCATAGTTGGTACAATTAAGTGTACGTACTTTCTACGTTCAATTCCTTGCATTGACCGTGACGATATATATATAATAGTAATGCACGAATGTGCTGAGTAGACAACGGTCCAGGATTTCTTACGAAATACGGCATTTATAATAATGGTGTTGCTTGATAGACTGGACTTCGATTCACGACTTTCAGTCACCATGTCACTTCTAGACGACCACTTCAGCATCGAAATGATGAGTACCCGGCAACACTCATCAGTAGAATGAGGTACACACTGATCGTTTCGGTTGCCTGTGTGACATTGTGAATAAAGGCGTTTCCGACACTTTGCTTAATTGTCTGAGGCTTTCGCTCTTAACCAGATCGAATTGCTGTGCGGACCATCCTTAAACACTAGGCAGAGGTTGTTGCTGAATTGTCGCTGCACTCGTTGGATCCTAAATGGATACGGCAGGTATAATAGTAATGCACGATGTGCTGAGTAGACAACGGTCCAGGATTTTTACGAAATACGGCATTTATACTAAATGGTGTTGCTTGTAGACTGGACTTCGATTCACGACTTTCAGTCACCATGTCATTTCTAGACGACCACTTCAGCATCGAAATGATGAGTACCCGGCAACACTCATCAGTAGAATGAGGTACACACTGGTCGTTTCGGTTGCCTGTGTGACATTGTGAATAAGGCGTTTCCGACACTGCTTAATTGTCTGAGGCTTCGCTCTTAACCAGATCGAATTGCTGTGCGGACCATCCTTAAACACTAGGCAGAGGTTGTTGCTGAATTGTCGCTGCACTCGTTGGATCCTAAATGGATACGGCAGGTATAATAGTAATGCACGAATGTGCTGAGTAGACAACGGTCCAGGATTTCTTACGAAATACGGCATTTATACAAATGGTGTTGCTTGATAGACTGGACTTCGATTCACGACTTTCAGTCACCATGTCACTTCTAGACGACCACTTCAGCATCGAAATGATGAGTACCCGGCAACACTCATCAGTAGAATGAGGTACACACTGGTCGTTTCGGTTGCCTGTGTGACATTGTGAATAAAGGCGTTTCCGACACTTTGCTTAATTGTCTGAGGCTTTCGCTCTTAACCAGATCGAATTGCTGTGCGGACCATCCTTAAACACTAGGCAGAGGTTGTTGCTGAATTGTCGCTGCACTCGTTGGATCCTAAATGGATACGGCAGGTATAATAGTAATGCACGAATGTGCTGAGTAGACAACGGTCCAGGATTTCTTACGAAATACGGCATTTATACAAATGGTGTTGCTTGATAGACTGGACTTCGATTCACGACTTTCAGTCACCATGTCACTTCTAGACGACCACTTCAGCATCGAAATGATGAGTACCCGGCAACACTCATCAGTAGAATGAGGTACACACTGGTCGTTTCGGTTGCCTGTGTGACATTGTGAATAAAGGCGTTTCCGACACTGCTTAATTGTCTGAGGCTTTCGCTCTTAACCAGATCGAATTGCTGTGCGGACCATCCTTAAACACTAGGCAGAGGTTGTTGCTAAATTGTCGCTGCACTCGTTGGATCCTAAATGGATACGGCAGGTATAATAGTAATGCACGAATGTGCTGAGTAGACAACGGTCCAGGATTTCTTACGAAATACGGCATTTATAAAGAAGTGACATGGTGACTGAAAGTCGTGAATCGAAAGTCCAGTCTATCAAGCAACACTATTTAAATATATATTATATATATATATATATATATATA
>WNNJ02000634.1:0-19675 GCA_012934845.2 Pomphorhynchus laevis | reverse complement strand
ACATCAATTGTAATCATCATTTCCTTAACAGTGTGCATTATTACATTTCCGAAAGGCACAATCTATAGACGCGTAATCACAATAATTAACGCTTTTGTTCAACAATAGTTTTATTGATTATCAGTAAAAGCTTATGCAATAATCGGTTAATGGAAAACAAATACTGAAATGCTACCGACATGGAAAACTATGAGAACGGCATTTTAAAATCAATTAAAATGTTCAATAGAAATGTTAATAACGATTGGTATCTTTTAATTGGTTTTTGTGACTACTTATTGTTTGGCGTTAAAAGCTTTAAAGTATCAAAACGTGTGAAATGGTCTGTTTAGAATTAGAACTTCCGACAAATATCCAGATGTTATGTACTCATTTATTCGTTGAGCCAAATATGTTGAACCAGTACACACATTTCAGCACAAACTTTACATCAGTAAACTTATGCTTACAAAAATTTAAAATTGATTACAAACGATTTGATTTTTCGTTGCGATAATGCATTAAACTCTTATGACATCGTGTAAGATTCCATTCAATATGAAACCATTACCGTTATAACAATGAATATTTTAAAATAGCATGTTAATTATAAGTTGCAAATATTTATAAATGATGTAAATTGCTTTTTATAAATATTTATTTTGATGGCCTCTTTGTTGTATTTGATGGAATACATTGATTGAATACATCAGTAAGCTGATGATTGTGGTATTTTATAAAATCGATGCACTTCACCTATTGCTAAATAGGTCGAGCAACTCGTTGCTGAAAAGCTGCTGGGATTTAATTACGACTAAATAAATAATAGCGAGTTTTACGTGCAAGCGTTGTTCCGATATGGAGATAAGGTAGTTCTGAATCGAAACGGTCCGCAGATTTTTAGACATCCAATCTTGCAGCCAACCCATAGGACTTGAGAAAAAACTTTGATTTTTTTTCAATTTTAATATTTTTGTGATTATAAGTATTATTTGTTTCATTTCGCACAAAATAGGTAAGTTTTCAATCTTTCCCTATCTTTCCAATTTGGAGATTAGGTTGTTTTGAATCTAAACGGTCCCTGATTTTTAGACATTCAATTTCGCAGGAAACCCGTAGTACTTGAGAAAAATCTTTGATTAGATTTTTTATTTAAATATTATTGTGTTTATAAGTATTATTTGTTTCATTTCGCAAAAAAAAGGTAAGTTTTCAATCTTTCCCTATCTTTCCGATATGGAGATTAAGTAGTTTTGAATCGAAAAGGTCCGCCGGTTTTTAGACATCTAATCTTGCAGGCAACCCGTTGGACATGATAAAAAAACTTGATTAGTTTTTTAATTTCAATATTATTGTGATTAAAAGTATTATTTGTTTCATTTCGTACAAAATATGTAAGTTTTCAATCTTTCCCTATCAACGCTGATTTAATTTGAAATCAGTAATGATTTCAATTTGCAAAATATAAGACGAAATTCTTTCATTGAATCTAAATGTTAATAAATCAAACAAGTCTAGTGAACTTTAGTCAACGTAAAAAGAACCGAAACGTCAAACGTAGGTATTGGATCAGTAACTGAAGAGGTTCATTAATTATGAAATGTAGCGTTCTGTTGTTGGCGTATAGATTGGATTAAAGTCGTGTGCAGAAGAAGTCATCAAAATTATTTGTTTTATTTTGTAACTTGTCTATTTTCAGTGTTTAATTTTTTGTTTTAACAAAAAGGAGCACATCTGGTTGTTTTATCTACTACGCTGTGGTATGCATGATTCTATAAAAGAATTTTGATCACTTTGATTTGCTGCGTCATGATTTATATTTTGATTTCGTTTTGAATTTTTAATAATTTTGTCCTGAGGATAATAGCAGTTAGCATTAGAAAATTTGACCTTTTATAAAAATAATTGCACTCTCTCCACTAATGAGTGAACAATTTTTACATTCTAAGTTCTCAAGTTCTCAATTTTTATATTCTTAGTTCTCAAGTTGGAATATAGAAAATAAAATTGGCTATCCATATTCGTTGTGATTTTAATGAAAACGAATTAGTTGCTTTCTTTACTATTACCCAAATTTATTTAATAATATTAGTTATTCTTATTTGATATGACTAGGCAGTAAATGCTACAATCGAAATATTAATAACTTCATCATGCGCATTGCTTTAATCCCGTTTATAAGACAAATGCAATACTTTTCACTTTAGTATTAGTGGATCTCATCAGCTACTGATCTAATACCTACATTTCACGTTTTGATATTTTACTGTTGACTGGCGATCACTATACTCGTATGCTTTATTGAAGTATTATAGTATTATAGTATTATTTTATCGTGTATTATAGTCAGAAAATTTTAATTGTAACAATAACAGGACAATAACATAAACCTAAAATTTGGAAGCAAACTATAGATTACTAGCATTAAAATACTCATTAATTTCGAAAGATTTCATATTTAAGGTTGGGTTTGGAATTGAAAGGATGCCGCATTCAGATTACCTGTTAATTTTTTGCTTGAGAAATTGGCTGTAAAATATTTTGACGAATAAAATATAAAAATTTACTTAAGTTCAGATAAACATTTTTTAATAATCATATTGACTAAAGAAACAGCTAGCAGTATTTTAATTTGCTTTCAAATTACGTATTTGATAAAATTTGTTTTCGATGTATTTAATACGATGTATTTAAAATGATACATTTAGAAATACATTGTTGAAAACATCAATTATAGTATTAACAAATGATTTGCACTGTCAAAATTTAAACAAGAATATTATATTTTATATTTAAACACCATGTCATGATTCAAATGCAATTTCATCTTTACATATTTCAAAAATGAATAGTTGACGACATCGAGTTTTGACCATAGTTATTAAACATGCAATTAAAAAAGACCATATTTGTTTCTAAGAAAACGATTTTGATTTGGAAATGGCCATGTGCATAATAGTGCATTTTTAAGAAATACTAAACGTTGATTGGTTTAAAAATGTAGATTAATTCACACTCAAAATGTATAAATAGTAAAGAAACAAGTCGCAATCATAACACAAGATATAAATAGCTGGTAACTAGTATTTTACAACTTAAGTATATTTGATTCTTACAAATCTAAAAAGAACTAGATATTAGAGTGAATACAATAAACTTATAACAAAGTGTATATCGGTTTCAGTCAGAACTAAGGTGAGTGTTATACCCAATAATCTTTTATATACTTAATATTGCAACGATGAATATTTCAATCATCAAGTGTATTAATTGGATTATGTAATTGTATATTTATTAAGAAGAAATATAGTGTTTGAACAGATTGAAGGATAAATAATATTCGTTCTAACGTATACACGTGTAAAGGTTAAAACATTCAAATATTTTGTAATATGCATAATTTTATATCAAAGTACAACAGAAAAAATAAGTTAAATGTTGTGATTTTGTCTGAAAATTGAAAATCTTAACAATTACTATACAAATATTATTGTTTTATTGTTCACAGATTTAAAAATCTAATTAATCTCTTTTCTGTTGTTGAAAGCAACAGAAAGCTTATACTTTTTGCTTATATCATCATGTAGACTGTAATCTGTATGTCAATTTATTCCATTTACTTGAACTATTAAAATTTGATTCGTATTTTAATATTTCGTCATTCTTTATATTTAAAAATCTCTCCATTGAGAAAAAAAATTTATTGTCCAATGATAGGTTCGATGTCTTCTTTTTTTACATGACATTTAGTCATCGAGTGGAAATATAAAATAAGAAATAATTGTTCACACATTTTTGACTTTTGTAGTAGTTCTTTTTTCAAGTGCTATGTTTTTTAAAAAGATGTTTTTTTTTTCAAAAAAGGACTATTGTATTATTGAACATCGAGAGGAATTATAAATAGAGAAAATAAGAAAAAGAAATAAAGTAAGAAATTAATAAATAAGAAATAAGAAAAACAAATGAATATTAAAATCGTCAAAAATAAGTCAAATGTTTAGATTTTTCTAAAATCTGTCTCGAACTTGTAAAATTTGTATCGGATGTTTAATCAATGAGAGGAATGTAAAAAGGAAAATAATCGTTCAAACATTTTCAAATGTTGCAATAGTTTTGTAATGTGGTCTATTAATAAACAAGAACACTTGAGAAGGATGACTGCAATCATCGAAATTTTGTGAACAATAATTTCTTATTTTATTATTTCTTTTAATGTTTTAACTCCCTCAATAATCTATTAAAAATCATGTTATTAAAACTTTTTATTGCTGTTCAAATTGACTGCAAGTTGGTCTGGTATATCTGCAAGCGCTTTTCATAAATTTATTGATTATTTTTTGAGGTAAATGTATTTAATTGTGAGCACGGAAAATATATTTTAATTTTAAATTAAAAGTATCGTGAATATGATTAAAATAATGAAAATTACGCGTTTCTATATTGACTTGCTAAGTGTGAAAGGATTTGCACATTCAAAATCAAAATTTATCAAGATGATATGATTAACTCGTAGTTAACTTTTGAGTAATAAAAAAGTAACTGTTTCATTCAATGAAAAGCCATTACTGTAACGATAAATATTTCAGAAAAGCTTGTATAGTTTTTTTTGTATTTACTATAAATCAGAAAATTCTAATATTGCAACCCTCTTATAAGCATTTGTTCACATAGCCTGAAGTTGATAACAGGCGATTTCAATGTTCATTGCAATAATTCATTAAATCCTAATGACATCTTGTATGATTTCATTCAATATATAACCATTACCGTTGTAAGGATAAATGTTTCAGACATTTTAAAAATCGTCGCAGAGAAATGAAATATTCTAGTATTCCATTTTAACCATCAATCCAAAAATGTGGAATTATCTGATTCTGAATTAATTGACAGTTTATCGAACGCAAATAGTGATAATCATGAATCGAACGGAAGTTTTAATTATGAAACAGAATTATTAACTGACTTTTGTGAAACAGATCAAATAATCATGCCCACTATAAACAAACAGATAATACCGGAAAAAGGCCGGCTACTTGTCAGTGGATCGGTTGATTTAGATATTCTAGATGATCAGGCGCTATCTGAAAGTAGTGATAACGAAGAGGAGGGAGTCTAACGCTATTGATTATGGACATTATACGAAGAGGTTAACTATTTCTTTGACATTGTGCTACGAATTGTAAATATTCCCACATGTCTGTATTCTCATTCTATCAAAAGCGATTCAAGTGTTTACGGTGGTTTTGATAAAAAATGAAAGCGTTTTTCTGAGCTTCATCGTACTAATTTTAATCGTAACGCTTTAACCCACAGCATTCTTTGATGATGCTATAGTTATTTACTGACTGTGAATGCTATTTGGTCTACTTCCAAATAAGGCTCTAAGATATAACAAAATGTTATCTTTAATTTATTTAAAATCATTAACACATATTCTGCAATCAGTGAGGATACTGAGGAAATACAATGTTAGATGTTGTTCAATTTTAACTAAATGCATTTAAAAGGAAGTGTGATATCACCTAAAGCAAGATAGAAAACACATTCATAGCAACATTCAATTGTTTTATCACTTTATACACATTCGTTCCTTACTTGTTCTAGTTTCAAAAAAATTCATACATTGCATTGGATAAGTTGAAGTGATGAACAAATAAAACCGCTCACTGGCTGATAGCTAGAGAGTTAAACGTTTCTAGTCTTCCTTAATATTCTGCGCTTAACAAATTCACGTATGTAACTGAGATTAATACTGCTTTCCATTAGTGTTTGTTTTAATTATTTAACAAACAACTAAAACTTGGGAACACTTATGTCTCACTTTCATAAAGACAATTATATTTGTCTATTTAAATCCTTTTTATGTTTATATTGAGACACTTTTTTTAAAGAGCCAAGTATGATATTTTAGTAACTATATAAAAATGTACATTTGTTTAAATTAAATTGTTAAAATGTAATTATTATGAAGAATTAAGACGTCGTTTGTGGCAGGTTTATCGAAAGGTAAATGTTACAAATGAGTAGGTATCAAGTATTTACAAAATTGCACTCAAATATAGCGACAGTGTATTTTGTCATTCTACTGACGTGACTATTTATTATTGCTTAAATTTTAAGAATTAAAAATGATGGATTAAAATTTGTAAATTTACAAACTGTACATGTATGTGCTTGTTGCTATCTCTTTTAAAATTCACCGTAAATTAAAAAATTAAACTGGTTTAAATATCATTTTAGCGAATATTATTTTATATGCAACTTATCTAAATTCAAAATTTTTTATTGACACTACAAATGTTGAATGATAAGCAAGCATATACTGTTTTTATTACATTATTGTACTGGAAGATTTATTAACATGATATCAAAGATTACAAATATTTGCTTTCTCTTTACACCTATTTTGTTTATTTCATTATGTAATGCATTTTACAAATGAACGGCGTCCTATGCATTTTAAAGTCGTAAAATAGTTAAATTGATATCTATTCTTGCAAAATGTTATTTCTAGATAAGAATACAAATTAATGTCGAGTATAAACGAGAACATAGCAAATTGTTGTTTATTGATGGAAGGAAAAAAGTCAAGGTAAAATATTTTGATGTGATCAATGATTTTTGTTAATTGACATGAAATACAAATGATTTTAATGTATAAAAACAAGTATATTTTTCGATTTGGAAATAAAAACGCTCACACAAAGTATAAACTTGCATAAAATATATTTGAATTTAAAAAATTAATCTAGAATTACGAAAGCTGGCTCAAAATATGGAAATTTTTGACATTTCGCTAACTTATGTAATCATCTTCATTGACATGTGATACAAATGATTAAAATGTATAAAAACAAGTATATATTTTGATTTAAAATATAAACGCTCACACGAAGTATATATTTGCATAAAATATATTTGAATTAAAAATTAATTAATTAAGAGCTGGCTCAAAAAAAGGAAATTTTATGAAATTTCGCTGACTTCTGTTTTTTTCTTCAGAAATTTACCTGTTAATTTTCTGAATATGCTAACAAAAGATTACTAATAAAAGATATAATAAAATATACTTTTTTATATAGAAAGAAAGTATATTTGAATAAAATAAAATATACTTGAATTTAATAAAATTAATCTAGAATTATCAAATATGGCTCAACGAAAAAAGGATATTTTATGATATTTCGCTAACTTCTCTTTCATCCACAGAAAATTACCTTTTTTTCTGAAGATGCTAACAAAAGTTAGCGAAATATCAAAAATTATTTCTCTTTTCGTTGATCTTGCCCAATAATTCTTTATCAATAATGAATCATTATCAATTATTTTAAATAAATTAATTCTGCCAATCAGTTGAACATTTATGAAACGCATGCAGTATCCAATATAGATGGTCCGTTGGCATACCATTTTTAGAATGCGAAATAAAATAAATATTTTGATTCCAACTCTGCCTCGTAAATGTTAGGCTCAATATATTTTACATATTGATGAAAAAGAAATAATTAATTAAGCATTTTGAAAACGAAGATTTTTATTTTTATTTTACACTTTAAGTAGTCTTTTAACTAAATAAATATTTTATTAAAAAAGATTTTTTCAACATCTCCCACTGAAGAATTTGAGTTTATTTTTGTCAATACCTAACACATAACAAGCGCTGTTGCAATCACGTTTACAGTGAGAATTTGATATTTATAGTATATATTTATATCAAATATATACTATAAATGTTTAACTTAGTTTTATTATATGAAACAATATTAATATTTTAAAAAATAAAGTAAGATTATATTATAACACAATCACCATGATTGGTTTAGTGTGAAAATTACAAATCCACTGTTTTGGTTATAATAATTTTTGCTGATTTAATCAAAATATGCTTTTTGATTTATTTTATTACATTCAAAAATTTAACCAACAATATTGTTATCTATTAAAAAATTATCAATAATATTAGTACATTAATTTAAGCCACTTTATTATGAGATAATTCAAATAAGGGTTTTACAATAATTAGATACTGATCATTTTTGATTAAAGATAAATTTATTTCTTAACCTTCTGTAACTCGTATAAGAGACTTAAAGAAACTAAAATATATGTTATTATGAATTTGAATTTAACAAATCTGATTACATTGCTTTGTATTAAAAATATATATTTGCTGCATAGTTTTTTGCCTAATAGATTAGTACTGTGAAATTAACTACCGTTTTGACATATCCGTCAAAAATTGAATTTTACAAAATAAAATTTTTGTTGGGAATATACCACGGAAGAATTCGAGTTAATGTTTCTGTAAAACCATTGCAGAAATGCTGTTTTTCCAATTAGCATTTGTTATTAAGACATCAATGACATGAAATAAATAAATCACTAAGTTGTAATATATGAATGTTAAGTAAAATAAAGTAACATAAAGTAAAATAACATTATCAAAATACTTTTGATTTGGTAAAACGTGAAAGAGGAATATTTACAGTAAATATATTTGTTGCACAATTATTTTGCTAAATTTAAAGTTTTGAGGATTGTTTTAAAGACTTGAACATATTCGTCAAAACATCAACATTTCAATGCAATATTTTTTATTCCAAATTAAGATATTTATTTTACGTAATGAAATATACCTTTCATTCATTTTATATATCATTCATACTTTTGGAGAGCCAGCAATTTCATCAGCTAAGTATTCGATTTATGTGCAAACTACATCTGCACATTTTTGTTCGATAAAAATATTATTTATGTCGTAAAAATTGTTATAAAAATTACGCTTATATTAAAATGTAATTATTTTTTAATCTAGGCGTAAACAGTACATTCCACGAAGAATTATCCGAGACAATGAATGCACTTATTCAGTGCAGAATGTTGATAATAATTGTGATAATTTTACCTATGATTCAGAAGAATCCCGACAAAATATTTTTAATGTACCTGGAGAAGAAACTTTTTTGAACGTAAGTATAACTATTTAAACCGATGAAGTATATAGTAAAAACAAACCAGTAACGTCAAAAATGCCTCTTAACAAAATCTTACTTCTTTTAGATACAATTCAGCTTTATATTAACAAATGACAAATTTGCATCTTGAAATCTAGTTTTAAAAAGTACCTACATATATAAACTTTCAATTCACTTAAAACTCTTTTATTAATATGAACGATACACTTTATAAATTGATTAATTTTATTGTTATAAATGCGTTCTTTACATAAACACATTTTTGTCACAAACAATTTAATCGACAAAATAATTGTAATGAGGGAGAAGTACCATAAAATGCTAATGAATGTATAACATTTAATTAGAACTTGCTTTATATAACAACGTTTGTACAACGAATGCATTTAATTTTTCGTTTGTTCATAATACTAATTTTAAAATCTGTCTTGGCGTCTCAATGTACATTAAGAACATATTAGCGTTGTTGCTCTAAAATATTGTTATGTAAAATACTTTTGTTTGATATTTGTTCACAATGTTTGTGATATACTAAGGTTAAGCATCTTGATGTAGAGAAATTACAAATTCATGCTTGATAAAAACGTTAATTTAATCAATTTCAAATTCGGTAATGTATGAATGTTTTAAATTAAAACTGTTACAATACTGTTAAAGTAATTCAAGCGTTAAAAATGATTTCAATAATTGTAAGACGTTGTAATGTTAATAATATTTTGATAGCTCAATTAAAATGAGAAAATTTTAATTTTTGTTATACAATGCACAATAAATTAAAATACTCTCAACAAATTTTATCACAATACGTACGAAATTAATAGATAAAATCAATCGCAAAATCAAGTGGTTTGCAAAATTATATTTTATTTGAATAGCAGTTTCTCGATTTGCATATATATTTGAGGATCGATTATATTGCCAACCAATTCAATCCTTCGATGAAGATGATTGTCAACAGAAACAAACATACAACGCACGCGTCGATCCAGCGAAGTAAGTGATGACAAGTTGTTATTCTAGTTTGTAGTTAATTGAGTGTTTCTCCAACTTTTGGGATTTTATCTAAACTCATGCAAGCGCTGTTTGTTACTGCAAAGAATGCCTTGAATTAAATTTCAAAACGATCATGGAGAATTTTCATATTTGTTTTTAGTTCTACGTGAAACGCGAATAAATGTACAAATAAATTGGGCTGCTATAATCAGTACTTGTATTGAAATGTCTAAAATTATAATATAAATAGTTTTTGTTTTTGCAATAATACTATTCTAAGCTGACACTTTATTAGAACATTTTGTATTTGATTTAATTGAAGCTTTTCCGGTTATATTTTTCTTAATATAATTTCGATAATCATTTAGGTACAGAATAATCGGCATGGGCAATGATGGAATTCGATATGCCTGTTCATTGTGTGGCAATTGTTACAAGTGGCGAAAGAGCCTTAATAAGCACTGGAAAGATAAACATAGATTTGAATCGCCACCACCATTAGATGCGGATATTCCGATTAATGTCAAATTTCAACAAGCGTTCAAAGAAAATTCTGATGTTAGTATTGGCAACAACACTATTAATGTAATAAGGGAGTCACCAATTACTGCCCAAAGCAACAACAGTGAAGAACGATGTTTCACAAATAATGACAAAAATGAAGGTCCAGACATAGATTGCGGAGATGTCTTGGATTTATCGGTGAAACCAGACGGCGTCAATAATTGGCCAGCTGGTTGCGAATTGGAAATTGATTATGCAAGCTTAATCATTCAATGTTGCAATAGTTTTATTACAAATTGTGAGCAAAAGAAGTTAAACAATAGCCTAGAACACGAAAACAATTAAATAATTTTTAAAATGATATCACTAAAACGTTCTAGGAAGAATTATATATGTGATGTATGCAAGAGTAAAATGTTACGCTGGAAGAAGCTAACAATCACTTTGCTGCATATCACGCTGACACTGTTCTCAAATACTTACGACATCGAAGAGAATGTAAACAAGACGATCAAAGCCGACAAGTAGATATGTGTGCCCTCAGTGATCCAGATAACCCACTGAAATGTTAACATTGTTGTTTTGTTGTCTGATGACCAACTAAAATGTTAAAACATGCTGCTTGTCCTTCAGATGATCGACCGTTTTAATGTGTAGTTTGTTTTTTTTAACGCATTGTGAGAGTAGAAACTTTCAAAACACTTAAAGCGGGTTCAGACGAAATTTCCAAATCCATACAAAAAACAATTCACTCCTTATGTTAGCAAATCAAAAATGCCCAAATACCAAGCAGATGTTTGAAGTGTGGAATTTGATCAATCAGATCTCAAAATTTGACTATTTCAAAACAGCATTGATATCGTGTGATTACGAACTTTAAATTTGATTTTTGCAAATTGCTCAATGAAAATGTATAAATGACAAATGTTCTTCGATTGTAAAAATTTATAACGTATTTTTTGTTTTGTTACAAAGACAATAAAACTTTGATTTAAATATTTACTGTTTTTAAAATTGATCTTTAATACAAAACTTTTTTAAAGTATTTATTTGAATGATCAAATATCAAAGAACCATTTATGAACGTGTCATTTTTTTAAATTTCGATATTTATTCATAACATAATAGAAAATGCTTACAAACAGCAACTTTCGCATTGTTTACGTAACAACAAAAATGCTCTGATCAGTATTTGAAAGAAAATATTTATAAAAAATATAATTATCAATTTTTTATGATTTTCATTGAATGCTTCAAATAGTTTCTGTACATCCCAACCAGGAATATACAAGAAAAAAGCAGTTGTGTTACTGATGAAGATACTTGATTGCAAAAGAATATGGTAAAAAACAGATAAAAGAGAGCATATAATAGACTTGTTAACTTTTGCTATTTAAGAAAGGTGTCGACACAAAGTCGTTCGTCTGTCTAGAATTATTCAATTTCATCGTTTTGATTTTTATGTATTTGGTGTAGAACATCACGCGCATCATAGTATAACTTTATATTATTACATCCGTTTTCGATTTAAGATAGTTAGTATCCATCAATGCCACTTTGATCAATTCGAATTCATTATCGTGTTGCTCTGTAGATCACAAATTTGATTTTTTACTTGTAACATTATATAGCACATCAATTGTAATCATCATTTCCTTAACAGTGTGCATTATTACATTTCCGAAAGGCACAATCTATAGACGCGTAATCACAATAATTAACGCTTTTGTTCAACAATAGTTTTATTGATTATCAGTAAAAGCTTATGCAATAATCGGTTAATGGAAAACAAATACTGAAATGCTACCGACATGGAAAACTATGAGAACGGCATTTTAAAATCAATTAAAATGTTCAATAGAAATGTTAATAACGATTGGTATCTTTTAATTGGTTTTTGTGACTACTTATTGTTTGGCGTTAAAAGCTTTAAAGTATCAAAACGTGTGAAATGGTCTGTTTAGAATTAGAACTTCCGACAAATATCCAGATGTTATGTACTCATTTATTCGTTGAGCCAAATATGTTGAACCAGTACACACATTTCAGCACAAACTATGAGAACGGCATTTTAAAATCAATTAAAATGTTCAATAGAAATGTTAATAACGATTGGTATCTTTTAATTGGTTTTTGTGACTACTTATTGTTTGGCGTTAAAAGCTTTAAAGTATCAAAACGTGTGAAATGGTCTGTTTAGAATTAGAACTTCCGACAAATATCCAGATGTTATGTACTCATTTATTCGTTGAGCCAAATATTTTGAACTTGTACACACATTTCAGCACAAACTTTACATCAGTAAACTTATGCTTACAAAAATTTAAAATTGATTACAGGCGATTTGATTTTTCGTTGCGATAATGCATTAAACTCTTATGACATCGTGTAAGATTCCATTCAATATGAAACCATTACCGTTATAACAATGAATATTTTAAAATAGCATGTTAATTATAAGTTGCAAATATTTATAAATGATGTAAATTGCTTTTTATAAATATTCATTTTGATGGCCTCTTTGTTGTATTTGATGGAATACATTGATTGAATACATCAGTAAGCTGATGATTGTGGTATTTTATAAAATCGATGCACTTCACCTATTGCTAAATAGGTCGAGCAACTCGTTGCTGAAAAGCTGCTGGGATTTAATTACGACTAAATAAATAATAGCGAGTTTTACGTGCAAGCGTTGTTCCGATATGGAGATAAGGTAGTTCTGAATCGAAACGGTCCGCAGATTTTTAGACATCCAATCTTGCAGCCAACCCATAGGACTTGAGAAAAAACTTTGATTTTTTTTCAATTTTAATATTTTTGTGATTATAAGTATTATTTGTTTCATTTCGCACAAAATAGGTAAGTTTTCAATCTTTCCCTATCTTTCCAATTTGGAGATTAGGTTGTTTTGAATCTAAACGGTCCTGATTTTTAGACATTCAATTTCGCAGGAAACCCGTAGTACTTGAGAAAAATCTTTGATTAGATTTTTTATTTAAATATTATTGTGTTTATAAGTATTATTTGTTTCATTTCGCAAAAAAAGGTAAGTTTTCAATCTTTCCCTATCTTTCCGATATGGAGATTAAGTAGTTTTGAATCGAAAAGGTCCGCCGGTTTTTAGACATCTAATCTTGCAGGCAACCCGTTGGACATGATAAAAAAAACTTGATTAGTTTTTTAATTTCAATATTATTGTGATTAAAAGTATTATTTGTTTCATTTCGCAAAAAATAGGTAAGTTTTCAATCTTTCCATATCTTTCCGATATGGAGATTAAGTAGTTTTGAATCGAAAAGGTCCGCCGGTTTTTAGACATATAATCTTGCAGGCAACCCGTTGGACATGATAAAAAACCTTGATTAGTTTTTTAATTTCAATATTATTGTGATTAAAAGCATTATTTGTTTCATTTCGTACAAAATATGTAAGTTTTCAATCTTTCCCTATCAACGATGATTTAATTTGAAATCAGTAATGATTTCAATTTGCAAAATATAGTAAGACGAAATTCTTTCATTGAATCTAAATGTTAATAAATCAAACAAGTCTAGTAAACTTTAGTCAACTTAAAAAGAACCGAAACGTCAAACGTAGTTATTGGATCAGTAACTGAAGAGGTTCATTAATTATGAAATGTAGCGTTCTGTTGTTGGCGTATAGATTGGATTAAAGTCGTGTGCAGAAGAAGTCATCAAAATTATTTGTTTTGGAATTGAAAGGATGCCGCATTCAGATTACCTATTAATTTTTTGCTTGAGAAATTGGCTGTAAAATATTTTGACGAATAAAATATAAAAATTTACTTAAGTTCAGATAAACATTTTTTAATAATCATATTGACTAAAGAAAAAGCTAGCAGTATTTTAATTTGCTTTCAAATTACGTATTTGATAAAATTTGTTTTCGATGTATTTAATACGATGTATTTAAAATGATACATTTAGAAATACATTGTTGAAAACATCAATTATAGTATTAACAAATGATTTGCACTGTCAAAATTTAAACAAGAATATTATATTTTATATTTAAACACCATGTCATGATTCAAATGCAATTTCATCTTTACATATTTCAAAAATGAATAGTTGACGACCTCGAGTTTTGACCATAGTTAGTTAAACATGCAATTAAAAAAGACCATATTTGTTTCTAAGAAAACGATTTTGATTTGGAAATGGCCATGTGCATAATAGTGCATTTTTAAGAAATACTAAACGTTGATTGGTTTAAAAATGTAGATTAATTCACACTCAAAATGTATAAATAGTAAAGAAACAAGTCGCAATCATAACACAAGATATAAATAGCTGGTAACTAGTATTTTACAACTTAAGTATATTTGATTCTTACAAATCTAAAAAGAACTAGATATTAGAGTGAATACAATAAACTTATAACAAAGTGTATATCGGTTTCAGTCAGAACTAAGGTGAGTGTTATACCCAATGATCTTTTATATACTTAATATTGCAACGATGAATATTTCAATCATCAAGTGTATTAATTGGATTATGTAATTGTATATTTATTAAGAAGAAATATAGTGTTTGAACAGATTGAAGGATAAATAATATTCGTTCTAACGTATACACGTGTAAAGGTTAAAACATTCAAATATTTTGTAATATGCATAATTTTATATCAAAGTACAACAGAAAAAATAAGTTAAATGTTGTGATTTTGTCTGAAAATTGAAAATCTTAACAATTACTATACAAATATTATTGTTTTATTGTTCACAGATTTAAAAATCTAATTAATCTCTTTTCTGTTGTTGAAAGCAACAGAAAGCTTATACTTTTTGCTTATATCATCATGTAGACTGTAATCTGTATGTCAATTTATTCCATTTACTTGAACTATTAAAATTTGATTCGTATTTTAATATTTCGTCATTCTTTATATTTAAAAATCCCTCCATTGAGAAAAAAATTTTATTGTCCAATGATACGTTCGATGTCTTCTTTTTTGTACATGACATTTAGTCATCGAGTGGAAATATAAAATAAGAAATAATTGTTCACACATTTTTGACTTTTGTAGTAGTTCTTTTTTTCAAGTGCAATGTTTTTTAAAAAGATGTTATTTTTTCAAAAAAGGACTATTGTATTATTGAACATCGAGAGGAATTATAAATAGAGAAAATAAGAAAAAGAAATAAAGTAAGAAATTAATAAATAAGAAATAAGAAAAACAAATGAATATTAAAATCGTCAAAAATAAGTCAAATGTTTAGATTTTTCTAAAATCTGTCTCGAACTTGTAAAATTTGTATCGGATGTTTAATCAATGAGAGGAATGTAAAAAGGAAAATAATCGTTTAAACATTTTCAAATGTTGCAATAGTTTTGTAATGTGGTCTATTAATAAACAAGAACACTTGAGAAGGATGACTGCAATCATCGAAATTTTGTGAACAATAATTTCTTATTTTTTTATTTCTCCTAATGTTTTAACTCCCTCAATAATCTATTAAAAATCATGTTATTAAAACTTTTTATTGCTGTTCAAATTGACTGCAAGTTGGTCTGGTATATCTGCAAGCGCTTTTCATAAATTTATTGATTATTTTTTGAGGTAAATGTATTTAATTGTGAGCACGGAAAATATATTTTAATTTTAAATTAAAAGTATCGTGAATATGATTAAAATAATGAAAATTACGCGTTTCTATATTGACTTGCTAAGTGTGAAAGGATTTGCACATTCAAAATCAAAATTTATCAAGATGATATGATTAACTCGTAGTTAACTTTTGAGTAATAAAAAAGTAACTGTTTCATTCAATGAAAAGCCATTACTGTAACGATAAATATTTCAGAAAAGCTTGTATAGTTTTTTTTGTATTTACTATAAATCAGAAAATTCTAATATTGCAACCCTCTTATAAGCATTTGTTCACATAGCCTGAAGTTGATAACAGGCGATTTCAATGTTCATTGCAATAATTCATTAAATCCTAATGACATCTTGTATGATTTCATTCAATATATAACCATTACCGTTGTAAGGATAAATGTTTCAGACATTTTAAAAATCGTCGCAGAGAAATGAAATATTCTAGTATTCCATTTTAACCATCAATCCAAAAATGTGGAATTATCTGATTCTGAATTAATTGACAGTTTATCGAACGCAAATAGTGATAATCATGAATCGAACGGAAGTTTTAATTATGAAACAGAATTATTAACTGACTTTTGTGAAACAGATCAAATAATCATGCCCACTATAAACAAACAGATAATACCGGAAAAAGGCCGGCTACTTGTCAGTGGATCGGTTGATTTAGATATTCTAGATGATCAGGCGCTATCTGAAAGTAGTGATAACGAAGAGGAGGGAGTCTAACGCTATTGATTATGGACATTATACGAAGAGGTTAACTATTTCTTTGACATTGTGCTACGAATTGTAAATATTCCCACATGTCTGTATTCTCATTCTATCAAAAGCGATTCAAGTGTTTACGGTGGTTTTGATAAAAAATGAAAGCGTTTTTCTGAGCTTCATCGTACTAATTTTAATCGTAACGCTTTAACCCACAGCATTCTTTGATGATGCTATAGTTATTTACTGACTGTGAATGCTATTTGGTCTACTTCCAAATAAGGCTCTAAGATATAACAAAATGTTATCTTTAATTTATTTAAAATCATTAACACATATTCTGCAATCAGTGAGGATACTGAGGAAATACAATGTTAGATGTTGTTCAATTTTAACTAAATGCATTTAAAAGGAAGTGTGATATCACCTAAAGTAAGATAGTAAACACATTCATAGCAACATTCAATTGTTTTATCACTTTATACACATTCGTTCCTTACTTTTCTAGTTTCGAAAAAATTCATACATTGCATTGGATAAGTTGAAGTGATGAACAAATAAAACCGCTCACTGGCTGATAGCTAGAGAGTTAAACGTTTCTAGTCTTCCTTAATATTCTGCGCTTAACAAATTCACGTATGTAACTGAGATTAATACTGCTTTCCATTAGTGTTTGTTTTAATTATTTAACAAACAACTAAAACTTGGGAACACTTATGTCTCACTTTCATAAAGACAATTATATTTGTCTATTTAAATCCTTTTTATGTTTATATTGAGACACTTTTTTTAAAGAGCCAAGTATGATATTTTAGTAACTATATAAAAATGTACATTTGTTTAAATTAAATTGTTAAAATGTAATTATTATGAAGAATTAAGACGTCGTTTGTGGCAGGTTTAGCGAAAGGTAAATGTTACAAATGAGTAGGTATCAAGTATTTACAAAATTGCACTCAAATATAGCGACAGTGTATTTTGTCATTCTACTGACGTGACTATTTATTATTGCTTAAATTTTAAGAATTAAAAATGATGGATTAAAATTTGTAAATTTACAAACTGTACATGTATGTGCTTGTTGCTATCTCTTTTAAAATTCACCGTAAATTAAAAAATTAAACTGGTTTAAATATCATTTTAGCGAATATTATTTTATATGCAACTTATCTAAATTCAAAATTTTTTATTGACACTACAAATGTTGAATGATAAGCAAGCATATACTGTTTTTATTACATTATTGTACTGGAAGATTTATTAACATGATATCAAAGATTACAAATATTTGCTTTCTCTTTACACCTATTTTGTTTATTTCATTATGTAATGCATTTTACAAATGAACGGCGTCCTATGCATTTTAAAGTCGTAAAATAGTTAAATTGATATCTATTCTTGCAAAATGTTATTTCTAGATAAGAATACAAATTAATGTCGAGTATAAACGAGAACATAGCAAATTGTTGTTTATTGATGGAAGGAAAAAAGTCAAGGTAAAATATTTTGATGTGATCAATGATTTTTGTTAATTGACATGAAATACAAATGATTTTAATGTATAAAAACAAGTATATTTTTCGATTTGGAAATAAAAACGCTCACACAAAGTATAAACTTGCATAAAATATATTTGAATTTAAAAAATTAATCTAGAATTACGAAAGCTGGCTCAAAATATGGAAATTTTTGACATTTCGCTAACTTATGTAATCATCTTCATTGACATGTGATACAAATGATTAAAATGTATAAAAACAAGTATATATTTTGATTTAAAATATAAACGCTCACACGAAGTATATATTTGCATAAAATATATTTGAATTAAAAATTAATTAATTAAGAGCTGGCTCAAAAAAAGGAAATTTTATGAAATTTCGCTGACTTCTGTTTTTTTCTTCAGAAATTTACCTGTTAATTTTCTGAATATGCTAACAAAAGATTACTAATAAAAGATATAATAAAATATACTTTTTTATATAGAAAGAAAGTATATTTGAATAAAATAAAATATACTTGAATTTAATAAAATTAATCTAGAATTATCAAATATGGCTCAACGAAAAAAGGATATTTTATGATATTTCGCTAACTTCTCTTTCATCCACAGAAAATTACCTTTTTTTCTGAAGATGCTAACAAAAGTTAGCGAAATATCAAAAATTATTTCTCTTTTCGTTGATCTTGCCCAATAATTCTTTATCAATAATGAATCATTATCAATTATTTTAAATAAATTAATTCTGCCAATCAGTTGAACATTTATGAAACGCATGCAGTATCCAATATAGATGGTCCGTTGGCATACCATTTTTAGAATGCGAAATAAAATAAATATTTTGATTCCAACTCTGCCTCGTAAATGTTAGGCTCAATATATTTTACATATTGATGAAAAAGAAATAATTAATTAAGCATTTTGAAAACGAAGATTTTTATTTTTATTTTACACTTTAAGTAGTCTTTTAACTAAATAAATATTTTATTAAAAAAGATTTTTTCAACATCTCCCACTGAAGAATTTGAGTTTATTTTTGTCAATACCTAACACATAACAAGCGCTGTTGCAATCACGTTTACAGTGAGAATTTGATATTTATAGTATATATTTATATCAAATA
Organism: Pomphorhynchus laevis; assembly: GCA_012934845.2. Lineage (NCBI taxonomy): Eukaryota > Metazoa > Acanthocephala > Palaeacanthocephala > Echinorhynchida > Pomphorhynchidae > Pomphorhynchus > Pomphorhynchus laevis. The sequence goes on along the minus strand of WNNJ02000634.1, from coordinate 261 downwards.
TATACTATAAATGTTTAACTTAGTTTTATTATATGAAACAATATTAATATTTTAAAAAATAAAGTAAGATTATATTATAACACAATCACCATGATTGGTTTAGTGTGAAAATTACAAATCCACTGTTTTGGTTATAATAATTTTTGCTGATTTAATCAAAATATGCTTTTTGATTTATTTTATTACATTCAAAAATTTAACCAACAATATTGTTATCTATTAAAAAATTATCAATAATATTAGTACATTAATTTAAGCCAC